>JAACNH010004183.1:0-25226 GCA_019447015.1 Hymenochirus boettgeri | reverse complement strand
TTTATATAGTGTAGTGTTTGCATATCACTTAACTTTTTAATTAGCGAAATTTACGGACTGCTCACTAACCCTCGAATGTATTGTTCGGTAACACTCGAATGTAATGTTAGTTTTCGGTAACCCTCAAATGTAGCATTCTTTTTTGGAAACCTCTAATGTATCGACAAATATGTAAACCCTCGAATGTACCTTCCTATTTTTAGTAACCCTCGCTGTAGCCTTCGGTATCCTCTAAATGTAGCAGACGATTTTTCGGTAACCCTCGAATGTAGCGGTCATTTGGTACCCCTCGAATGTAGGAATGTCGCTGTCGAATTCGGTAACCTCGAATGTAGGAATGTAGTGGTCGATTTCGGTAACCCTCGATGTAGGAAGGTAGTGGTCGATTTCGTATCCTCGAATGTAGGGAAGGTATGGTCGATTTCGGTAATCGCCTCGAGATTTAGGAATGTAGTGGTCGATTTCCGGTACCTGAAATGTAGGAATTAGTGGTCGATTTCGGTAATCCTCATCCTCTACTCTAATGTAGGAATGTATTTGGTCGATTTCGTTATCCTCGAATGTAGGAATGTTAGTGGTCGATTTTCGTATCCTCGACTGTAGGAATGTAGTGGTCGATTTCGGTAACCCTGAACTGTGGAATGTAGTGGTCGAGTTCGTTAATATCCTCGAATGTATGAATGTAGTGGTCGATTTCGGTAATCCTCTAATGTAGGAATAGTAGTGGTCGATTTCGTACCCGGAATGTAGGATGTAGTGGTCGATTTCCGTTAATCCTCGAATGTTTAGGAGGTAGTGGTCGATTTCAGTAAACCCTCGAATGTAGGAAGTAGTGTCGAATTGTAATCCTCGAATGTAGTGGTCGATTTCGGTAACCCTCAAATGTAGGCATTCTTTTTTTCGTAGAACCTCTATGTTCGTTCAATATGACAGCCCTCGAAGGTACAGTCCTATTATTTTAGTAACCCTCGCATGTAGCCTTCGGTAATCCTCATATGTAGCAGACGATTCGGTACCCTCGAATGTAGCTGTCGATTCGTAACCCTCGCATGTAGGAATAGTAGCGTCAATTTCGGTAATCCTCGAATGTAGGAATGTAGTGTCGATTTCATTACCCTCGATGTAGAATGTAGTGGTTGATTTCGTTAACCCTCGAATGTAGAATGTAATGGTCGATTTCGGTACCCTGGATTGTAGGAATGTATCGGGTCCGATTTCGGTAATCTCGAATGTAGGGAATGTAGTGGTCGATTCAGTAAACCCTCGAGGTAGGATGTGTGGTCGATTTCGGTATCCTCGAATGTCGTGGTCGCTTCGGTAACCCTCGAATGTAGGATGTGTGGTCGATTTCGTAATCCTCTAATGTATAGAATGTAAGTGGACTATTTCGGTAATCCTCGAATGTAGTGGTCTCTTCGTAACCCTCGAATGTAGGAATGTATTGTTGATTTCGGTCATCCTCGAATGTAGGGAATGTAGTGGTCGTTTCGTAACCCTCGAATGTAAGGAATGTAGTGGTCGATTTCGGTAACCCTTGAATGTAGGAATGTAGCGTCCATTTTCGGTAACCCTCGAATTTAGGAATCTAGTGGTCGATTTCGTAACTCCTCAAATGTAGGAATGTAGCGGATCGATTTCGGTAGCCCTCGAATGTAGAATGTATCGTTCCCGATTTCGGTACCCTCGAATGAGGAAATGGTGGTCGATTGCGGTAACACCTCGAATGTCGGAATTGTATTTGGGTCGATTTCGGTAAACCCTCGAATGTAAGAATGTAAGTGGTCGATGTAAGGTAACCCTCGAAATTAGGAATTAGCGGGGTCGATTTCGGTAACCCTCGAATGGTAGAATGTCCGGTCGCATTTCGGTAACCCTTGCATGTAGGAATGTAGCGGGGCGATTTCGGTACCTCGAATGTAGGAATGTGCGGTCTGAGTCCAGGTAAACCCTCGAATGTAGGAATGTAGTGTCGATTCGGTAACCCTCGAATGTAGGAATGTAGTGGTCGTATTTCGTAACCCTCGAATGTAGGATGTTATATGTCGCTTTCGGTAACCCTTGAATGTAGGAATGTATGGTCTATTTCGGTAACCCTCGCATGTAGGAGGTAAGTAGTACGATGTTGGTAATCCTCAATGTAGGAATTGTAGTGGTCGATTTTCTCGGTAACCCTCGCATTTAGAATTACGGTCGATTTCGGTACCCTGAATGTAGGACATGTAAGCGGTCCGATTTTCGGTCCCCTCGAATGTAGGAATGTAGTGGTCCGATTTCGGTAACCTCGAATGTAGGATGTAGTGGTCGAGGTTCGGTAACCCAAATGGCGGAATGTTAGTGTCGATTCGGTAACACCTCGAATTTAGAATGTAGGGTCGATTAGTACCCTCGAATGTAGAATGTAGTGGTCGATTTCGGTAACCCTCGAATGTAGGAGTAGCGGTGAATTTCTGTAGACCCTCGAATGTTAGGACAATATAGCGCGATTTCGGTACCCCTCGAATGTAGGAATGTAGTGTCGATTTGGTAGCCGCCTGGAATGTAGGAAAAAAAAAATGTGAGTGGTCGATTTCGGTAACCCCTCGAATGTAGGTGCTGCTGATTTCGGTAACCCTCAATGTAGGAAGTAGCGGTCGATGTTCGGTAACCTCGAATGTGAATGTAGTGGTCGATTTGAACCGTGTAGATCGTGTCGTCGTACCCGAATTGTAGGAATGTAGTGGTCGGATTTCGTAACCCTCGAATGTAGGAATGTAGCAGGTCCGATTTCGGTAACCCAATGTAGGAATGTAGTGTGTCGATTTCAGTAACCCCGAATGTAGGAATGTAGTGTCTTTAGGTAACCTCTGAAGAATGTATGGTCGATTGGTAACCCTCGATGTAGAATGTAGGGTCGATTTGGTAACCTCGAATGTAGGAAATGTAGTGTCGATTCGGTAACCCTCGAATGTAGGAATGTAGGGCGATTTCGGTAACCCTCGATGTATAGAATGTAGTGGTCGATTTCGTAACCCTCGAATGTAGGAATGTATGGTGATTTCGGTAACCCTCGAATGTAGGAATAGTGGTCGATTTCGGTAACCCTCAAATGTAGGAATAGGGTCGATTCGGTAACCCTCGAATGTAGATGATGGTCGATTCGGTACCCGTGAAATGTAGATGACGGTCGATTTCGGTAAACCCTCGAATGTAGGAATGTAGCGTTTCGATTTCGGTAACCCTCGAATGTATGGAATGTAGGGGTCGATTTTGGTAACCCTCGAATGTAGAATTTAGTGGTCGATTTTCGGTAACCTCGAATGTAGGAATGTAGTGGTCGATTTCGGTAACCTCGAATGTGAGGAATTAGTGGTCGATTTTTTTTCGGTAATCCTCAAAATGTAGAATGTAGGGTCGATTTCGTACCCGAATGTGGAATGTACGTCGATTTCGGTAACCCTCGAATGTGGAATGTAGTGGTCGATTTCGGTAACCCTCGTGTGGGAATGTAGTGGTCGATTTGGTAACCCTCGAATGTAGGAATGTAGTGGTCGATTCGTTAACCCTTGAATGTAGGAATGTAGCGGTCGATTTCGGTAACCCTTGAATGTAGGAATGTAGCGGTGTCGATTCGGTAACCCCGAATGTAGGAATGTAGCGGTCGATTTCGGTAACCCTCGCATGTAGGAATGTAGTGGTCGATTTCGGTAACCTCGAATGTAGGAATGTAGGGTCGATTTCGGTAACCCTCGAATGTAGGAATGTAGCGGTCGATTTCGGTAACCCTGAATGTAGGATGTAGTGGTCGATTTCGTAACCCTCGAATGTAGGAATGTAGCGGTCGATTTCGGTAACCCAATGTAGGAAGTAGTGGTCGATTTCGTGAACCTCGAATGTAGAATGTAGGTCGATTCGGTAATCCTCAATGTAGGAGTAGTCGATTTCGGTAACCCTCGAATGTAGGAATGTAGCGGTCGATTTCGTAACCCTCTGAATGTAGGAATGTAGCGGTCGATTTCGGTAACCCTCGATGTGTAGGAATGTAAGTGGTCGATTTCGGTAACCCTGCGATGTAGGAATGTAGCGGTCGATTTCGGTAACCCTCGAATGTAGGAATTAGGGTCGATTTCGGTAACCCTGAATGTAGGAATGGTAGGTGGGTGTCGATTTCGGTACCCTGGAATGTAGGAATGTAGGGTCGATTTGGTAACCCTGAATGTAGGAATTGGGGTAGGTGGTCGATTTCGGTAACCCTGAATGTAAATGTAGCGGCTGATTTCGGTAACCCTGAATGTAGGAAGTGCTAGGGTCTATTTGGTAACCTGCTAATGTAGAATGTAGTCGCTTTCGGTAACCCTCGAATGTTAACCCTTGAAAGTATAATTCGGTAACCCTCAAACTGGTTGTAACCCTCGAATGTAGCTTGCAGAAACCCGACATTGCCCGATCATAAAGTGAGAAGTGTTTAAACAAGTTTTGGTGATAGTGCCATGTTCCCCCGACTATACTATTGTTATTTATCTGTTTTAAATCTGAACTTTTCAACTATTATCTGCCATTGACTTTAATGGTTTTGATTCCGAACTTTTACTGAAGTTTGGAAACGAACTGAAAAGTAAGTTCTGCCTTGTCTAGTATAAATAAAATTACATTTTGATCCTATCGGCTTTCTGTAAATCTGGGCTATGCAGCCATTTTATCTTGTTGGCATAAATGAAAGTTGGTGGATATTTTAAGATATAAATATATATATATACACACGATGCATTTCTCCTTCGACCCATTAAGTAATTTAGGACTGACACAACTGAGTACATAGAGCATTTGCTTATATTTGATTTTGAAGGGATTTTATATTATTGTCTATGTCTTTGTAACAATTGTTTTTTTATATTTCATCTTCTGTAATTCCTGAGAATGTTTCAAATTAACTGAAAACCACGTATATGATTGTTTTGCCACCCACTGTGATACTCCCTGGGATGCTCCGTAATCGGGTAGTTTTTTGTTTTCCAGAGCCGGGTGTGATCGAAGTATCTGGTCAGGCCTATTATGTTTTCCAAGATTGGTTTTGAGGGACCAGGCCTATAATGGATTTTAAGGGACTTCGGGTATGTATGGTCCATGTAGGAGGCATCATAAGGTCGAGGCGGGGGTTTTTTTGGTGGGGTTGACCCAAGGCTGCAAGTAGTTGTGTGATGCCCAGTAATAGAGCTGAAAGTTGGAGACCAGTCCCCCCCATCTCTTAAGGCGGACTGTTTTGCTGTGTTAAATATCAGCACTTGTGTTTTTGCAGTTGTGACTATATAGGGTGCTATAGAAATCTGCAAAGGCTGTTAGGATTTAGGGTGTTATGTAGAGGTTTCCATGTGGATTTTGAATGGTAAGTATTGTGTTTGTTGGGTGTGGTTATATGATGATTGGCTCTTTCAACTACAACTATCATGTTATTGTATAATCGTTGGGCTAGTACCCATGCTGCCTGGGTGGCTGGTGTCAATCCTGTATGTTGTTTTTTTCTGACTCATATGGGTCGTGTTCCCTTTTTGGCCTCTCTCTGTTGCCCCATTCTCCCTTTGTTGATGATATTATGTAGATTACTACGTGTTAATTATTGTATACTTGATTGTGATTATATGAGTGGGTGGGCTCTGGGAGTGTTTATATATCATGTGACTCGAACTGTGTTTCATATCTTTTGGTCTTTATATGATATGGCTGTGGAACTGCTGGCTTGATAAGGGGACAGATGTTCCCGAAACGTCGCCTGATATGCGTTCAGCCAACCAATAAAGTATTGATCTAGCAACTCTGGAGTGGCGGTTTATTCGATTATACTTTACATATAAGATTATATATAAATAAAACAATGAAAAACCTTTGGGCCAGTGCCGTTATAAGTAACTTGTTTAAAACAATAAGCATCCTAACTATTGTAGGATAAATTTGGACCAACGGTGGTCACTGTGCCGTATGGCGGGGGAGCTAATGGTGAATGCTCTCTACGCCTGAGTGGGGGAAAGAGCTCCCCCGACATTTATAAACGTCTTGTGGTGGGTGTTCCAGTTCCTCGCCAATAGTCAAATGGGCTGGTACCACCCTATTCCCCTAGTCTCCATTCATCCCGGATTCAGGCTGAATAGTTTCTGACGGGGAGCGGAGTCTGGGTTCTATAGTAAGCTGAGGGATACGCAGTGCCCGTGGCAGACGGGTAGACTTTACGTTGTATGCTTTTCCAGTATATATTCCCCTATATGCGCTATTGTCTATCCAGGGGTCTGGGGATATAAATGCTGTTTGCACCGGTTTCCCTATATTCCAGGGTATTGTTCTCCAAGCGTGAATCAATATCGATAGGGAAGAGGAGACGGGGTCTGGGAGCTTGGGTGGAAAGAATAGTTCAGGGTAGCGATACCTCCCAGGCAAGACCTGGGGAGTTCCAGAGGGGTTTACATCCTTGTTGTCCCAGCAGGGATACGTTTGGTGCAGGGCGTATAGTTGTAAAAGGTGCCTTGAGGTGCTCAGGAGTAGGGTGAGTCGGGGGGGGGGGTATGATATAGAAGGGCTCAATTACAAAAGTTATAACAACCTTGGTGATGTCCTCATCAATATGTAATTATTAACCTGGAGTTCAGTTCCTGGGGAGTGCTACAAATTGTGCACCATCCACTCTGTAACCTCGACTGGAGAGACGAAGAACTTTGTAGAATTTCCGTGCTGTTATACGTAGTCGAGCTGGGTCATCATAGCATATGGGAGATTGAGTTGGCGGAGTCTTTGTTTGACCCCCAGGAACATAGCCTCCTCTTCTGCAGATCTATGGAATAGTCCAAAAATAATAGTGCGTTTTCGCCTTTCTGCCTTGCAGGAAGTATAGTGTCCCTGTCCTTAGCATTAAGCATACGGGCAACATCGGTCTCGGGCGGGAGCCAGGCTGGAGGGGCCTTGCGGAACTCTGTGGGCTCTCTCTACTGTACATGGATTGTACATAAAATCGGCCTAATGTATGTCCACACATTAGGATTACATGTGCCATTGTAGGTGTTTCTTAGCATTATGACCTGCTTGGACCCCAATATCCTCTGCTGAACTTGTCTATGATGTAATGCTGGGGACATTTCTGTGTGGGTATCTGCGACCTGGTGTCTAGATGTAATGCTGAACAGCCATACAGGATTTGCTCGAGGCAGTGATAGACAGAATGATTTTTAAAAATTTGCAGAATAATTTTTCTATGGGCTTCATAAATATATCAGTTCCTTGTTCCAAACAGAACAGATGTTCTACTGTATCAATACGCCACTATATACATTTAGGAAAGGCCCATTCACTGCGCTCGTAGCCCTAACCATTACCCCCCACCAATGACCTTCATAGGACGGACTAATAAAATGCAATCAGTGTTCTCTGAAACCACAATGCCTTATATTATCCTCTCCGGCCTCTGCTTGCCGTAATTAGATGGTTGGCTGAATCATTAGACAATAAATCATCCAACTCATAAAAAAAAACAATCATATGACTAATATCTGACTGGGTCTATTACTGTAGATCTGCAACACATCTATCCAACAAATGATTACTGACAGTTTCTCCCATTTATAATCTGCTGTTTGGTGATTAATGCTATTGGGGTAAGGCTGTTTCCAGATTCAAGGTCTGTAACTGTGGCTAGCCATACACAACACAATCTGATGCACCACGAGTGATACATCTCAATTGAAAATCAACCAGGAAGTAGTGGTTGATGTCAGTACCACCTGCATCATTTTTAAAGGGCGTGTACGGTAACCCCATAGTACAATTGATTTATGTGGAGGACCCCACCCAACCCTAAGACTTTTTCCCTTAATGACCATTACAAGCTTGTAAAAAACTTATTTACTCAACAAAAAGCACATTGGCCCTTGCACAAGTACCATAAAAAGCCACTACCCTTATAGTTTTTTGTCGGTTCAGACGTCTCACCCATTGATATATTGCATCTTGTTAGATTGGTGAAGAAGTCACGCCTGAATCTCCATTTTAACTGGCTTGTGTCATGTTCCGACCTACACTGTACAATATTATTTTATTTAATAAAATCACACCCAGCTTCTACCTAGTACATGGCAACAGAAAATGAGAAAAGGTTGTATCTCATAACAGGCCTACTTGGGGCATGATGCATGGAGAATTCAGTGGCGACTACTTCCACCCCCCTAATAGTTTAATTATAATATTGAGTTGAATAAAGACATATGCCCTCAGTCCAACCCATCTAGCAATACCTCATTTCCTGCCTAACTTTTTGATCCAGAGGAAGGCAAAAAAAACCCACCAAATTTATGAAGGGAAAATTTCCTTCCTGACTCCAAGTGGCAATCGGAAATTTCCCTGAGTACACTCTACTTTATGTTCAATACCAGTAACTTGCAACATTCCTTGTTTGGCAAGAACTCCCATCCAGCTTTTTTTTTAAACTGACCAATGAACCTGCCATAACAACGTCCACTGGAAGACAGTTCCATAGTTTTATAAACAATTACCGTTCTCACAGTTAAAAACCCTTCCGAACTTGAGAAGCTAACTTCTTTCTTCAAGTCTTAAGGGATGTCCTCGTGTCCTCTGACATGTTCTATTGGGACAATGCCCCAATAGTTTTATTGTATGCCCTTTAATGTATTTTACACAGTAACATATCCCCACGCAAGCGCCTTTTCTCCAGCGTACATAATTGTAACTTTTCCAGTCTCTCTCATATTCAAGCTCCCCAATCCCCTTATTAATTTAGTTGCCCTTCTCTGTACCCTTTCCATTTCAATGATTCCTTTGTTGTACCAGATTCCAAATTGCAACTGCATCTTCCAATAGAGGCCTTACCAATGCTTTGTAAAGAGGGAGAATTACCCATTTTCCTCCCTGAATCCATACCTCTCTTTTATACAACTCAATACCATGCTGTCCCTCTGGCTGTTTGCCAGCCTGGCACTGCAAGCTAACCTTTAAGTTTATATCACTACCAATATGCAATATATATTGAGATTGAAACGTCTAAAAACCGATGGATAAACTATCAGTTAGTGACTTTTATATATATTGATACAGTATACTTAGCGGAGGTGAATTTAACAGATAAATGAGATTCCATCTCTATGAAAAGGCAGAGGCCACAGCCAGGTCAGCTGACCTCTTTCTGTTCTGTCTGTCCTGATACTTGTCTTCCATCAAGGTTATAACAATACTGGAAATTCTATGGATCCAAGGACACTCATTGCCCTGGCTGGGCTTTGTACCCAACGTTACATGGGTTTTTATAGCTGCGAGCCCTGCGGATAGATATTTTGTGGTAAAGCCTAGCGGCACCTGCTGCAACTACAGACACCTGCTGGGTTTATAACAAATCCTATAGTGGAGCCTACTCCAACTTCACTTTAATTATTTAAAGGAAAACCTAGCAGGGCCTCTGTAAAGAGAGCCAATTAGAATTAAACATAATTGTCTACGTACTGTCGTAAGGTTTGTTGGACCCAAGAAGGCGCTATTCTGAAAATAAATAAACATGCGACACTGAAGGTGATTTTATGGAGGATTTATATCCATCTGGTTCTTGTGATAGGGAACTCTGTTAACCAATTCTAATGACACAAGTTTTATTCTATGCAACCACCCATGTTAATTTTATAGCTTATTACCAAGTGGGGGTGCATACTGCTCTAGAGATAAAATTAAATATCATCCTTAGAGGCAAATAAAGAGGCCCAGGTTATTATTATAGGAATGTGTAAACATTTATCTGGATTTGTCAGTAGCACGGAAACTGAACTTTTGTTAGAGAATTGGTGTGTAATGGTATTTAAATGCTTGGGCCAATAACATTTCTCTTACATCTTTATGGATATTAGTTATCTCTTCTTCCGTCTGTAATGCTCCAGACTCCCATTTCCTTCAGAGCCCGGAGTACCCAATCTACAACCACTATCTTCCCAATATCCAGCCCCCTTTGCCGGGAGGATAGATGTGCCCTCACCGAAAATGTCTGGCCCCCTGGACTTAGGTGCAAGTTATTCGGAGCTGAGGCTGGAATACTGAGAGGCTGGAATGAATGACAGGCAAGGCACACATGAGGGGAGAAAATAGTCAAAGAACAAATACTGTAAGAACCCTAGAGTAGGCCAAGAGCAAGAGTCAGGAAAACAGCAAGAGGTCAAAAAACGAATCATGGGGCCGTCCAGGCACGGTACAGAGGGTTTGAAAAAAAGCGTAGTTCAGACGAGGGTCAGGGCAAGTAGATACGATCAACGGTGCAATAACAGGCAAGTGTCCTGAAACAGAGAAATATTAACGAGGAACGTACATTCCAGCAAGATATATAACTAACCGCTATTTGGGCAAGGACCAATGGCTAAGGGGTTTAAAAGTCGAGAAGGACCATGAGAACAAGCAAGAAGAATAGAGGAAAATTGGATATAGAAGGATTTGAATAAATGAGAGCACTGTCACTTTAAAGCACGGGACCTCTTTGCAAAGTTATAGAAGGCATTTGCATGTGCCCGTTGAACGTTGGGAAAACCGCATAGAATGGCCGAATGTGAAGTTCTCTACGAAAGATAACCCGCAAACGCTACCCGAAGATTGAGCGCTGGAAGACGCTGGAGAAAGCAGAAGTTCACTTGGAAGTGGGGCCGCGCCGCGGTAGCCCTGAGCAGGTAATGTTTTTTCCTTTTCCTTACAATCCATGATGTTCTCCTTGTCACCCTCTGTAAACCCAGGTCACCAAGTTAAGTTTTATTGACAGCTCTGGTGAGATCAAGGTGGGGCTAAAAACTCACTGAACAGTGCACAGTGTGAAAGTGTCAGGCACAACTGAAGGAGACCCTAAGACTCAGGAAAGAAAACAAAAAAAAGAAACTAAACCCAAATAAAAGATGATTTCACCACAATTGTGCTGTTTTCAGAGAGGGGGAGATGTGTTTAAAATATTGCCACATGTTTTGCATTTATTTAACACCAGGACCTGTCACTTAAAGGGCATGTCCCGACCCCCAAAACTATAATTTAAACCCCATACGTGCCCCACTGTGTACTGGGGTAGTTTAAAAAAAAATCTTACCTTACACCCCCAATCCAAATGGTTTCTCCGTAATGTCCTTACAATCCCAAAAAAATGTCACCTAAAGCACGTGCAGGAGGAAATTGTTTTCCGCCTCTAGGCTTCCTCTTATAGGTTTTTGCTTTGCTCAGAAGAGAGCCCCCGCCCCCCTCCCTCTCCCACCCTTTGACTCTCCCCTCCCCTATGTAAAATCCCTTTTGTTTGGGGTATGTAGGTCCTCCTCCCCCACCCAAACCGCATTAGTCTTATGGTTCCAGAAACTCCCCCGATCTTTATTACCCTTTCCCCCTGCGTTCTGGTGAATCAGACAGTATAATATCTATGTACTTATTTATTTATGTTTTCCATTCTCTTTGTAAAATCAATGGCCACATTTAAAAAGGTTTCATATTTACACCTGTTAGAGTCACCGGTATAAGGATACAAATACAATTAACCATTCTTAATGTGAAATTGAATAAATAAAGTTCCCTAGCATAGGTTCATTGTCGATACGTAGGTATGATCCCCTCTTTAGTCTATTATATTTTCCATTGAACCAGGATGAGCCTGTCAGCAATCAAATCAATTGCTCTATTCCTAATATTATTCGGGAGAAGATCATTTGTGTAGATCCAATTCCATCAAATTTGAACCTCTGGAATTGATTAAACCATAAATGATCCAATATGCTATTTTAAGATGGTAAAAAGAAATTGATGCTTCATAACTAACATACGTTCTAGTAATCTTTAGAATGACTGTGTCATTGCCATGAAATCAACCTCCCCTCCGCAATATACAAACCAAGCAAACATGATAACTTTGATGTTTTGTTTATTTACATGAATATGTATGTACCTTTATTGCCTCAGTTCTAAATTTGAAACTTTTTGTGTTTGCATAGTGATAAAGAAGGCTGACAGTTGAATAGGGAGATTTAAAACAGTGCCAGCCTGCCGCAATCCACCAGTCACTTCCAGCTAACATTGTTGCAGTAATGTTTATACAGTGTGAAGCTGCACTAACTCTTCTGTCAGACAAGTCCAACATTTGAAAACTTAAGAATCAAAAGTATAAATTAAAGTTAATTAGCATAAAGTGCTGCATTTCTATAGGCAAGAAAGATGGTAATCAGTATTGATGTACTTCTGCAACACAGGTAATTCATTTAGAGACGGTAATCCTTCCTTGATAACTTCTGTCAGACAAATGAATACAGGCAAGTTAAGGTAATCCGCCCTTATTATGTCCTGTAACACACATGATGCAATCAAAAGAAGTATCAGCCTTGATTTAATGTCTTGTCACACGATGAATGCAATCAAAGAGGTATCGCAAACGTGATTTTCTATGCTAATACAAGGTAATGCAACAAAAGAGGTATCACCTTGAATTAGCTCATGACCACATAGAGCAATCAACAGAGAGGTAATTCAGTCTGATTATTCTACGACAGTGAATGCAACAAAGAGGATAATCAGCCTTGATTATGTCCTTGACGACCAAGGTGAATGTAACTAATGAGAGGTAATTCAGCCTGATTATGGTTCTTGGACACAGGTAAATTGCAACAAAGAGAGGTTAATCAGCCTTGATTATGTCTCGCCACAGGTGAATGCAACCAGAGAGGTACTCAGCTTTTATTTGTCCCTAATGCCCCCACAGATAATGCAAGCAAGGAGAAGTATCAGCCTTGTATTCTGTCTATGCCACAAGATAATTCAACCAAGAGAGGTTATCAGGCCTTGATTATTTCTATTGCCACAGAGGATGGCAATCAAGAATAGACGTAATCCGCCTTGATTATATCTACGACAGGGATGCACAACCAAGAGAGATAATCACCTTGATTATGTCTATTACAAGGGTGATGAACCAGAGAGTATCGCCTTGATTGATGTCTCGCAACCCAGGTGAATGCACCATTTAGAGAGGTATCTTCCTTGATTACTGTCTGTAAGCCAATGAACGTACAGGAATGAAAGAGAGTAATCAGCCTTGATTATGTCTGTAGCCACAATGAATGCAATCAAGAGGTAATTCAGCCTTGATTATGTCTAATGCCACGTATTCAAAGAGTTGTTGATTATGTCTAGCCCACATGAATGCAACCAAGAGAGGTAATCAGCTTGATTATGTCTACTGACAGGTGAATGCAATCAGAGAGGTAATCAGTCTGATTATGTCATGCCCAGATAATGCAACCAAGAGCGTAACCAGCCTTGATTATGTCTACGGACAGGTGAATGCAACCAAGAAGATAATCAGCCTTGATTATGTCTACGACACAGGTGAATGTAATTAAGTGTGAGGTAATCAGCCTTGATTTTGTTTTTCTTGTGACACAGGTGAATGCAACCAGCCTTAATTATATTCACAACACAGTCAAAGAACCATTATTTTTTAGTAAGCCTTTTCATCCCGCGATGCAATAAGTCTCACAATGGGATTTAACAGCATCGGTCTGGAAAGTGTATCACACACTGCTTATGTCTTTTTTTTTGTATTGTTCCATTCTTCTAACCATATTGTTCACCCATCATATGCAGTAGGTTAATTACCAATTACAGCAACGGACAGTTTTTTATTTCTATTCTTTGCCTACTCATAAGACATTGTTATTCATTCAGTAGAGAATCGTGCATTGGCTTTGTATATAAACACATGGACTCCAAATATTTATATAGTCTCGTCCGGTTTCCTGTCTATAGCTGGCCTCCCTGGAATCCCTTTAACTTGATTTATTCTGTTGTATTTCCTTTCACAAGATCAACTGATGTCAGGTTTGTTTTATACAAATATCCCACTATAACAAGGTTTTTCAGATTTCCCTTCTGTTTCTAATGGGATGTGGGAGTTGTATGCCTTCAGTGGATCCTCTTTGTCTTGAGCAGGGTAAAATGACTGAAATAAAGGGACATCACAAAACCTCTTCTTATGGTAGCCAAGGTAAAGTAAACGTCCGTTCAGACATTATTTGATCTTAGAACTTAAAATCTCCTATAAGATATGATGACACACTGCTTTTCACAGCAATGTAAAGTTCACCGAAACAAACAATTGTACCCATATTCGATAGTCAGGGCATTACTGCGGATTTCATTTTTCTCTGACACTCCGATCATCGTCTTCATTTTCTTTACCAATAGGAACACACAGGCTTTATTCATTATAACTATAAAACTTATAACCCCCCTTTAATGGTATATTCTGTAAAGATTGCCTGGTTGCTGTAACCGACCATGAAATCCTGACCTGAACAAAGCCCTTTTATTTCCCCTGGCTCTCAATGTTTAGGATGACTGATAATGATATAAAGTGCCTGAGCCCAACAAGGGCAAAGCACAACAGCTGTAATCTCTAACCTGTTCTGACATACACAGCGCTAATACCTGAGCAGTAGAAGATAGGATGGATTGAATTTATCATTCACAATGTATTGGTGTAGAAATTATTTTATTCTCTGTAATAAAGATACAGTTTGTCTTCTACAGTTGGTTTAGTGCTCAACGATTGTTACTGTATGTACGATCCACCTCCATAGTTGTGATTCCAGAGTCCAGAAAGAAAAAACTGCAGATCCATACAGAGTCCGTCATCTCTCCGTAAGAATGCATTACAGCGCTTATCCCAGTTCCTCCCTTCCCTAGCGTCTATGGTGGATTCAATATTTGCCAATCACAGCCAACTCCACTCATGCTTAGCTTTCCAAGCATGACCATAGAGATGTTGTGTTGGGGCAAAATTATCACCAGTTTTATTGATAATAAATAATCTTGCATACTGGGGACAGGGGAAAGACATTGGATTAAAAGTTTTTCTTGAAGACATTCGCTAGCATCCGCTCTCCATAGAATGACTTGTACAGATTTTTTGGCAATTAGTACTAGGAAAGTCCCAATAGCATATCAACCGCCGTATTAGGGACATTCTGAATGCAAGGCATGATTGCATTGTGGCTCACAGGGTAGGTTGTCAAAAACAGCATTGTACATGGCAGACAGTTGGTGTCGAACCCCCCCACCTCTATTAGGCTTGATTTTCTTTATTTTCAAATAAATGGCTCCTTGACACCTCTCTTGAACCAGTCACGTTTTTGCCAATATGTTCATTACAATCTTCAAAAGTTGTCCTTTATCCTTAAGTATAGGTACACGGCGAGTCCTGACCCGAGGATTGTGCTGGGCTATGTTGATGCAGTTGGACTGTTGGTCTCCCCCACATACAAATCAGAGCATCATGCACTGCACATCGTATATATATATGTACAATGCTGTTTTGACACCTTACCATGGTAGTTCCTATAACACCTCTTAGCCACAATGCAATCACACCTTGAACCATAGGTCCCTAACACCTGGCTGTTAATGCTAATTGGGGACTTTCCAGGTGTCATGATATGGTACACTGCTGCAGAAGATCTAGTGTAATATATTTTATTTTTAATCATACACTGTTTGTAATAGCAGATTCCATTAGTTTTATTATACTGTACATTTGTTTCCTATCTTTATTTTGTACTTTCCTCTCAGTATCATAAACCCAGCAGGGACAGGGATTTCTGTAGCAGATTCTGCAGACTTGAGGCCTCCAACCAGCGGGTGTCTGAAAGGTGGATAATTTGACTCTGAGTGAGATTTAAACACCAGGTTTTTAATAATCGCCATAACTTGTGGGTCAACTACCATAACGACTACGATCCAAAATGGATACTGGTGGATGGGAGAATCCCGTGGGAACCAAACACCATAACTCTAGGTCTTAGATTTTCCCATAAACCCACTTTAAAACCGTTTATACAAATGTACATGTGTCATGTTTGGTCTTGTTGGATTTGTAAATCATGAGGTCAATTAATTATAGGGTATAAAATATAAGACATTTATTTCAATGTATGGTATTGGACAGCATGTGTTAGTTCTTGAGTGGCCCATCTGAGGGTACATAATTTTGGACGTACCACTGAGCCCAACCTACACTTTAGGTGATTGGCTGAGGAAAGCCTGGTTACCACCCTGTGTCAGGGTAGGTAAGGAGACACACAACATGAGGCTCCTGATTTACAATATTTTCGGCCGACCGTCTGATTCACGGCACTTTGGTAGAAATATCGTGCTGTTCGGACGAACGAACGCTCGATGCGGTCGGAAAATTCGATCGTTCGTGCGGTTCGCCTATGATGCGGGCAAATTTGCCGTGACCGATGGACATTTGTCCCGGCCAAGCACTAGTCTCGGGACAAATAGTCGGGCCGTGTGTACCAGCCTTATGGGACATCTACTGTGGGTTACATAGTTACCTTTTTGGAGCCAGGAACCATCTACGGACTACAGGGTTATTCAATAAAAGTTCTTATCGTTTAAATGGTGCTAATTTTGCCCCAACCAATCAGATGTAGCTTTCAAATGTTAAACTAAGATCTGATTGTTGGGGCGAAAATTAGCACCATTTTTAAACAATAAGAACTTTTATTGAATAACCCTGTTATTCTTTTAAGGACTTGCACTTTCCACCGTCATAAAAGTATTTTCACCTTTTCCCTTTAATTTACTGTTGCTTGTATTTATGCTGGTTGTCTTATTATTTTTTGTAACCTATTGCACTTTTTGTTTTTCATTTTATTAAACAATATTTGTAAAAATTGTTTAGAGCTGATTCTCCTAGTGCTCTGACAGAACTAAGTAAGAATCCTGTCCTCTGAGATGCTACATATAGTATAATTGTATTGTGGCAACAGCTCTCAACCTGGTTTGACCGGTGAGCTTGGAAAGCTCGTTTGGTCTGAGGTTGAGAGTTGTAGTTTCGCCACTGGGATCGGCTCCCACAGCCGTTAGTTAGTGGGTAGTGGCAGTGTTTTATATACCTGGTAATGTGGTATATGGTAAGTGATGGCAGCCCTCAACTCTGGTTTTTAAGAACCCGTGAGCTGGGTAAGCTCTGTTTTGATACTGAGGTTGAGAGGTTGTAGTTCCGTCACATCAGGGTTATTTAATTGCCACAGATTATTGTACATCATTCTGAATTGGAGAGCCAGTCCATGACTAGCGAAACGTCTCAAGAACTAAACTTCAAGTCAGTTAGAAACCATAACCATGCCTGATGATGAAACAAGATCCCAGGATGATATACAGTAACCAGACCATGGTATGAATAGATATCATACCTGTGAAAACATATATGCTATAATAATATCAAAACCAGACCTTATTGAAAACAATACCTCTGGATGGATAATTAGATTACCTGACCTGGTGAAATTACATTTCAGACTGGATGATTAACAGATCAGACCCTGTGATGAATATTACGATACATGACGATGAATTACACACTACGACTGTATATAAGTTCCCAACCTGGAATATTACATTACCTGACCGGATGACAATTCGGATATACTACCTAGGATGAATAGACCATTGTAGTATTCTCCTGCTGATGAATAAAGATTACTCATTATACATAGATATACCATGACCTGGATGGATGAATTATTCAGTATCATGAACTGGTGGATAATATTTGAGATATACCATGACCTGTTGAAGAATATACGATATATAATGATGACAGAATATGAACAATGACCTGGATGCGAATGAATATTAGAATACCATACCCTGGAGTGATTAAGATATACCATCTGGGATGATGAATATTACAGATATACCATAACCGGATGAGAAATATTACAGATATACCATTGACCTGGAGCGATAATAGTTACAGATCATACCATGACCCTGTATGAATGAATATTACCAGAATATTACCTGATACCTGGATGGATGAATATTACAGATATACCATACTATGATATACTCTCTGAACTGATGAATGAATATTACAGATATACCATAACCTTGGATAATGAGGAACTTCACAAGCCATTAAAGAACCAATTCAAATTATGTGCAAGTGCAAGTCAGACCCTAAAAGTCCGATATTATCCGATCTGGGCCGGGCCTGCTGCAGAAGTTGCCAACATGCTTTTAATTGTAAAAGTTCTTTTATGATCTGTTACATGCATCAGTTGTTCAGCCTGAGGACAGCTGCTACTAGAAGGACCGGGGTAAGACTACAGGCCCCAGTGGAAATTGGAATGAAATTGTGGGACTTAAGGGATTGTTTGAAAAAGTTGGTTTTTTTGGGGTTGAAATTTGGGGGGACTGAAATAAGATAACTTTTTTTGTTGGGTTTTGAGACTTTCCCTTAATATTACCATACTGTTAATCAGGACCTAACTTTTGTATATTTGCTAACATTAGGGCATTAAAATCTCCTCACCAAACCCCCTCCCCTTAAAGTCCCCAGGGTGAGGAGCCAAAACCAGTTTAGGGGCAAAGTCACCGTAACTTTGCTTACTGGTTCATAAAAACGCTGATTGCACGTATGAGAGGAAACATACACATACTCCCACAATCAGTGTTAATAGACCAGACCCTAAACCCAGGTTCGGATCTGGAAGTTTTCTGGGTCGTGTTTTTAAAAGCTGATGCGGCTATATTTCTTCATACGCACAACAGCTGTTTAAAACACAGGCTGATCGCGGAGGTTCTTATGGCCCCTCACATTGCGGGGGCTGGCGGGGGGCGATAGTTTCGCCATCTGCCCATAAACCCAGATTGAAGATGAAGCATGGTTCTAGTTATGCCACTTGTTTTTTACAAATGTATCTTTTTTTAAACAGTTGACCTTTCAGAATTTATCTACTTTTACTTAGTTGACAGATCATGTTAAAGTGATATACACATACAAGAGGTGTGGTCTCTTTAGGTAGAAATGATGAATAAGAATTAAAAGGTCAGATCATAAGCCAAGAATCAGGGACTAACACCCAGAGAAGTTATTATAATGGCATGAACTGTTAGCATTGTGGTAGGGGGATAGAGTTGACTTTGACCAACCTTTTTCATCCTTGGAATAAACTTACTATGGATCCTACAAGAAAGAAAACATTAGAGTAGCTGGATTACCATGAGATCACAGTTTTATTATTTAACTTTCTTAACGGTAATTGTGGTCTCAAATTCTTCCAACTTCTAAGGATTATATTAAAAAGCCTTATCCAATCACACCTTCAAAATAAACACTAAATTCAACATCTCTGATAAAATTGGTCAGGAATTTAATTGCTGCAAAGTCAGCAATGTAACTTCCTGGTTGAACTCTTCCTGTTTTTAGCCATTGTGACCAGCATGTAGTCGTGTGACACCACCCTTTGCTTGCATTATAGGCTCCCCTTCTCAACTGTCAATTTTCTAGTACTTCTTGATTTCCCCAGCTTAAGTCTTAACGGCATGCTTCTCCCCTGGGGTAAAAGGGCCGGCAGAGGGTCAGGTGATGTCACTCAACCTACTGGAAAGCAGGAAGTTGAACTAACCCTTATATAATTTCTCTCAGGTTCCAGCCAGAGATGTGATTGTTTGGCTTCAGTGTTAAAGGAAATACTGCAGCTATTTCATTTAATCCTAACATGTTTGAGACCAACCGTGCCCTTTAAAGGGCATGTCACCACTTTTGATAACATTTTTTAATATGTTGTAGGGATAGTTCCCCAGCCCCAACCGCTATATTATATTTTCAGAAGTCCCCAATCGTTACTATTACCTCGCCCTCTCTCCTCCGCCGCAATACCGGCCTTCTGCTGTGCACGGAACTGCTGAGAGGCGCCAATCACGACCGCAGCTGCCGGAAGTTCAGAACGCGCGAGGAGAAGGGAAGGTAAGTAAAGATTGGGGGACTTTCTTACAAATATTTTTATTGTCGTGGGCTGGGGGAATATCCATAATGTGGGAAAAGGGTTTTACACTAGGGGAGGGGAAGGAAACAAAACGGAGAGGGAGGGAGGGGGGTGTGTGGAGTAGAGGGCTGCTCGAGCAAGCCACAAACCTCTGAGAGGACAGTTTTTTAACTTTGGGGGGACATTACAGACAACCATTTGGAGCTGGACATGTAAGGAAGGATTTTCATGCATACCACAGTGGGCAGAGTAATAGGTTACATTTAGTTTGAGGTGGACATGCCCTTTAAGTTCTTACTGGTAGAAGTCAGAAACTTTTAGCCACAAAAGGGGTAAATAAAGACCACCATTTCGAGCAGCAAATATCATTACTAGGAGGTGTTTGCTAAATAGTTGCATTCGCAGCTTTAATACATATAAAGATTAACGTGACTTTATAGGAATGCAGAGATAACGCAATTTCTATAATTGTGTGTTAAGGTCATTGTGTCGAAATGGAAACCATCTTTCTGGAGGACATTGTGCTTGTGTTATAACCCTCTGTAGCGATTTACTGCTAGCTAAAAGAAAACACAATGATACAACACTTTGGTTATTATTGAGCACAATCATACAGAAAGTAATCCTATAATCTTCATTAGTGAAATCCTATGGAAGGGTCCTTGGTTAAGGACATGGTAAACGGCTTACATACACACTGGGACATCCCAGGATATTCCGGAGTGAAATTAAAAGTTGGTCACAATATTGTAGTTCCTAACAGGCGTGATTTGCAGGACACATTTTATTTTGCAGAGAGCCTGCAACATTAACTAAAAACTGATTCTTGGGGGTTCATCAATAGCAGGTACTGACATAAATACACATTGGGAATGCATCTTTGATAAATATACAAAATCTGCCCATTCAAAAAATCTCGAAGGTAAATATGGAATGTGGGAGTGGCCTTTTGAAAGAAAGAATGTTACCACCAGAAAGAGGTCCTGTGTTTAGACATAGGTCCTCATCTGTCCAATTGTGTGTTGGTTCCTCTCTGTCCAATGAGTAGGTCCTTCCTCTGTAGGAACATTAGTCCACTAGAGTCACTCACCTTGACATGACGTACTCCCCCACCCTTTCCACATTTGTGTAAATATTTATTATATATTTTCACAATCCTGAAGATACGACTGATACAATGTATAGTAGTAGGTACAGCGGTTGATAACACGTGTTCAATTTGCTGTCCCCTTTAAAATATCTCACACGCAGCCATTATGTCTAAACCACTGCAACACCAAGTGAGACGTACCATTGCATTAACAAGTGAAAAATGTCCAAATGTGCACCAGAAGTGCAAGTTTGTGTGGCCAGCCACATTATTTTCCACTAGGCTTTCACAAGGTGACCACTCACTTCATGAGCACCACAGAGATGGGGATGTTTAGAGGCCTTGCAAACTCCCTACTTTGGTTACAGGATGATCCACAGACTCTCAATAGCGTGATAGGTGTGGAGACTTGCATCCAGCATTCCCCTCAGTGTGGAGTCATTATCATGGGGAATATGCCGTTGTCCCAGTTTCCGATGGTAGGGGTCAAAGGCTCTGTGTCAGTATCATGGTCACTGTACATGTAATCATGGTTCCCTCAATGACTGATAACTCCCAGTGCCGTTAGCAACCTGTAGCCCCAAACCATCCAACACCTCTCTACCACTCAACACATGTATACTTAAATATTTAGAAATCAGTTTTGCTATATTATGTAGTAGGTCTCAGCAGAAACTTTCTGTTAATGATCTTTGGTTTCCTGGCTGTTGCAGTGATGATATAGATTATATTATCCTGTGATTGCAATATAAATTAAATCAGCACAGATTCCTTTGCTGTAAGCGAGCAGGTTTGCACAAGTGCATAATCCAGCTGCAGAAGAGTGATCTTAACCAAGTCCACTAAAAACAAACCCTCATGATGAACTATGTTCTTTAACCTACAACTGTTAATGGATGGGTGGGGTTTTTACACTAATACAAACCTTAACAAAGAGCAAATCTTTGAGTGCTTTCCCTCTATTCCCCATAAGCCTTCTGCAGCCAGGTGATACCTGCTCCCATAGGGGTTTGGTGGCAAATGCAAAGAACAGGAAGCACACCAGGATACCATCAATAGTTACACAGGCGTCGGCTTGATTAGTGTTTTCCCTCCATATATGTGGCTGATTCTAATACAAGTGACGCTATTATAAGATTGTCTGGAGACATCAGTCAGAGTTTTCTTTCAGGTGGACCTTGAGAGTTTTATCCTGTGGTTTGACCATATAATCAATCCACCAGATACTACCTGATTCTTTCATAGAAGGTCACGGTGGGGACAATGAATTGTAGTTCGTTGTACGGCACTTGTAGTTGACAATGGTCATCACAGAGAAAGCAATTATGCATAAACCGTTTAACTCTTTTTTGCCATGGGTAACGGAATTTCGAGCCAATTACATCTCTCATGTCAGAACTTTGACTTTAAGAAGTTCCAAGTAACCCGTGTGAGAAACATCCTTCTCAGTAAAGAGGTCGAGTAGGAAAGTCACGAACTAAGATAGATTAGTGTCATAATTGGTCATTCTTACATTATTCTAGAGTTTAAGCAGAGCTCATGGAAGGAGTCGGACATGAATGTGGATCTTCTTATATTAGATATTATTGGTTGGTTAATTATTAATTCCTTTTGGAAATCAGGGGATACATGAAGAGGACCCTCTCTAAAGGACTAATATTTACCCTAAACTCCCTTGTAATGTTACCCTGGATGAGGAACTGAAATGCTATGTCCTCCCTACTGGGGGTATACCTTTCGGGATTCCCTCATACTTACAGATCCCTGTCTCGTCTCTAACCCCCTCCGCCCTCTTTTTCTTTGCGAGCCTATAGAAGATATGCTTCTTTAAACAATAGTGATTATTATTTGCACCGACATTCATCGAAGGTTAGCCATACACATTACAGAGACCTGACAAATCACCATTGGAATCCAACAAGATTTGGGTAAGTATCTGCAAGATGTGGGGGCCACGCAAATGTTATAGATGACACCAACATTGGCAATCGCTGTCGGTGGGGTCGAATAGAAATTCTGCTGGTCGGTATGTCCACCCTTAACTATAGTAGAGAAGACTGATAATGTTTGGCCACATGTAGGGGGCACGACAGACCAGTACCATGACTGCGTGTGGGATCAGTGTGGCAGTGATGCATTTACCAGCCAATTGATACTGACAGATTCCAAATAGACTCTGGGTGACGCATACATTCGTAATCACATGTGGTGTGGAGCCTAATATTTTCCATGATTTTTCTGCAACGCCCTGCACGCCCCATAGGGTGGTGTTAAATTGCCATGCCTAATCAGACTATCCAACTTGCACTCTGTAAAGGCATAAAGACACCAGATGAATGTTGACTCAGGACAAACTTAGCTCCAGGATAGAAATAAGATAATCAATATTTTCTATCCATAAAAGTAACAATGGAAAATTTTGGTCTCTGACTTCTGAGGCAGGAGATTGATAAGATTTTCCAGTGCAGTGACCCTATCAGCTGCAGAACACACACAGCCACACGTGAAGGAAGAATTCTGACAAGCTTCAAGGTGAAGTCGTGTAATTTAAACGTTTAGGAAATGGATGCCTCTTAGTTTCATAGTAGCGGTGCATCATTAATAGCGTTGACAAGATCACAAGCAACATAATCCTGTTCCTACAGAATGTGGCCATTTACACAGGATCGACATGGACAGACAAATGGATTTGTGGGTTCCTTTAAATCGTTAAACTTTGAGGTTCTGTCTCAATGAGTTTCGCAAGATCCTGTCTGGCAATCTTTCAAAAATCGTTACTGTTGTTCCAAGCTTTAGGGCTTGTACCCCGGTGAGATTATTTGTCATCACACCAACTGTTTTCCACTAATCAATCATGGTCCGAAATGAATCAGTATCATGCAGTTGGGGCTATATCAGTAAAGCATGCTTCTTGTACTTCATATGAATCGTAACTACTTGGCCCATATTTACCGACACTGTCGATAGTCGTTTTCCAACCGGTTGTCGGGCACACTGAAAAAAATTTACAGATTCTGCCTACATAGCCATACTTTATAATGTGGAATGTCCAATGTAGGTATGTGGTCAGGGCACCCATCTACATTAGGCAGAGTGAGACATATGTCTCAGCAGCCACCTTGACACTGAAGAAGAAAGGTGGGCAGACAGGCAGTGGGTGAAAAAAAAAATTCATTAACGGTCAAAATGTGCACGCAAATGTGTAGGCAGGCTTACAAATCTTTTGGCAAATCTTTATACTACGAAAGTCTGGCATTTCTAATGTATCGTAACAGTTGACCAACAGTGTATAGCAAGGCTATAAAATAATATTTCTTGATCTATCATACTGAACGAGACTGTAATGATAATATTATAATCATGTTGTACAATAATAATTAATATAATAATCTTCCCACCCCCTGCTGCCTTTACTGCACATGCTCAAGTTATAAAAAGCTCATTGAGCAAAGGGAGGAGGCAGATACCTTTGCCCGAAAGAAGAGAAATACGGTTATAATGAATATCGGTTCAAATGTAGATAAAAACGTGTAAAATAGCAGGTGGGGTTGTGGGCAGAATATTTTCCAATCATGTGGAGGCCCGATAGGTAAGAATCAGCGAGGTGCGCTTCCCTATAACACTGTGCCCTGCAGGTAAGTCTAATCACGTCAATAGAAGTTTGTAGGTAGGGGCAAACTCGATATAGTATTACAAAACAAACTCATTTGATTAAGGTGCAAAACACAACAAAGCCAAATAAAAACAATGTTTTCAGGGGGCCAAACCCCCTTCACTCAGGTGTCCGTTTGTGGGCAGATAACACATTGCATTAGTTTTTCTGTTTTAAGGGTGACATGTCTAATAATACGTAATTAATAATGTAATAATATTATAAGAATGCAATTAATAAAATAATCTGTAATGACTCTACTAACAATGGAATTGAATGTTACAATAATATCGAATTAATACAGTATAATGCTGTAAGTAATAATATAATAATACTGTCATTACATTATAATATAAAACTGTAATAAGATACAGGACTAAAAACTATGTGTATCAGTTTATATACAAATACCCTTTGATTGAAGAAACCTTCCTTATCAACACATTGAGATCTACAATGTAGGCATCTTATAAGGATTTCCTTTTACAGGATACATTGGATTATTTTTTACATTGAAAAGGTTGTAATAAGAACTGAAATATTGCTTGTACCTATGTCCATTCTGGTGATATATTTCGCTGGTATTTTACATTTTAAAGAGAACTAAGGCTAATTTCTGTAAATGTAGACCATGGAATTGCTGTCCAATCACAGCTACTTGGAATCAGGAAGTACAGATTGTCCGTGGTTG
>JAACNH010004182.1:0-25231 GCA_019447015.1 Hymenochirus boettgeri | reverse complement strand
CCCTATCTATCTATCTATCTACACTTCTATCTTCACTTCTTGATATGCCTCCAGTGAATTCAGTTAAACGGTTTAAAGTTTTACATTTGCACGATCAATTAAAACCACACATTTTTGTCAAAGTTTACAAATCTTGGACACAGTTTCATAACCTGTGCGGAATTTTGTGGCCAGAGTAATGCTCCCCAGGCCCTTGGCAGACAAAGAACAAAGAGCTGGAGATAAATTAGGTGCTGACCATGCAGAATATTATGTAGTTACCTTCATGTATAATAAATTCATATTATCCTACTGATGGAAAAACTGTGTCTGCAAAAAAATTTGGTGTGATCATCCTCTTGTTTTTATATGAATGACCCTAGGCATTATGATATATAAATTGAATGGCAACCTTCCTGCATCAGATGTCATTTCAAGTGCAGTGAACTGCACAGGATGTAAATTATCCAGGGCCGGATTTACCATCCAGGGCGGCTTGTCAATCTCCTCCCCCACCAGTCCAACCCCTTTATAGTCATTTTCTTTTCTCTTCCCCACAAAACAGAAAAGGGTGTGGTTTTTAAGGGTGTGGTCTATGTTTAGGAGTGGTGGCTAGTGGCCAGGCTTTTTTGGCCTACAGGCTCCTGAGCTGTAAAATCCGCCCTGAAAGTAATCAATCTCCCTGAATGGGGCTTATGAGGAAGTGATTCTTGCAGAAAATGTGCCAAGTTTACATAGTACATATATTGAACTGTGTCTGTCTGCTTTTCCATATGCTGGTGTGAAGTGGTAAACCAGGGGTTTAAAGGACAACTAAGCCACAGAACAACACTGAACCAGAAGGCAGAACACCTTGATATAAAGCCAGTAATCTGTGTCTTACCTCTCATTTTGATATGGATGCTGGAATGTTACCTAAAATATATGGTGTGTGCTTAACATCACAGCATTCTAATATCACACCAGTCTGGTCAACGACCATTATGTTCTGCACATGCTCAGTCCTTAGCTATGACAGAAACTTGTTACAGTTTGGTCACACACCCATAATAATCTCTTAGTCAATCCTTTTACGGACAGATAAGCAAGGAAGCATGTGACTGAGGTCAGGAGGTGTGGTCTCACATTGCACATACACACAGATACTTCATCATCCAGTTCTTAACAGGCTTAAATTTATTTTAATACAATTTACGGAAGTCCATATTATATAGCTTATTGGTATTTTTTAGGGGGTTTGTTTTCCAGATTCTGGAGTATAAAACATGGATTTAGTTATCCTTTAAATAGAATTCCCCAAGCCAAACCATAATGGGTCCCATCCCTGCTCTATGCACGTGGTTCCTGTTAGTGAGCTGTATCAGTAGTAGAAGGAATAAGAAATTCCACCCCCTTCCGTGCCCCCCCCTTAAAGTGCAGGGGCTGCTCCATTGGTACTAAAGGGTAACTGTGGTCTTGAATTCTTCCAAACTAGTAATAATTAATAAAAAGCCTTCCATCTTACCTTTAAAATAAAACCTAAATCACATCACATCTCTAGATACATTTGTAAGAAGGTATTGCTGAAAGGTTCAGCAATATTACTTCCTGCTGGAACACTCCTGTTTTTCAGCCATGTGACTACTGTGTAGTCATATGACCAATTCCTCGATAAGTGACGAATCTACATCACAACAAAACCATCAGGGTCTTCCTCTAGCACATGTTTTTTAATGGTCATCAATAAAGCTTTTTTATGTTTTCACGGGTTTGAGTCCTGGTCCATCCTTTCCTTATAATGTGACCAGCCTTTGACTGCTTTTAATAGGCCTCCCCTTCTCAACTTCAATTTTTCCCCAGGTACTTCCTGATTTCCCCAGCATTAAAGTCTTAACTGAGCATGCTTCTCCCCCTGGCAGAGGGTTGGGCAGGGTCTGGTGATGTCACTCAACCTACGGAAGCAGGAAGTCTGAACATTCACCCCAATGTAATTTTCTCACAGGCTCCAGACAAAGATGTGATTGTCACTCATTCAAAGGAAATACTGGCAGGCTTTCATTTAACCCTAACTTGTTTTGAGACCACAGTTGCCCTTGAGCCTCTATTTTAAGCAATTTAAATTCAGTCCCTCTTGTTGGTACTTGCTGTCTGCCCATTTCTTGGGGAATTGCTGTTGAGAAGGGTGGATTTCTTCCCTGCAGTTGGAGCAGTCCCAGACAAATAGGGCCATCAGGAAACATGAAAGGTAACAGGCAATAAGGCAAGATCTAGCTGAGTGAGGCAATAGACTGAAACTAGGAAATTCACCTCCATTTTGAAATCTCTGAAATCACAGAATACCTTTTATCGGTAACAATAAGATTCATGGCTCACCTGCCATATAATAATCAGTTTTCTTGTTGTGCAAGATAGCATCATGTAGGTGACTAACAACCTTATGAAGCGTGCGCTGGGGATTTATTTTTCACTAACGACTTTATTACTTAATGGTTTTAAATCTGAATGTATATATTTACAACAACTGTTTCATAAAAACCAAATTAATTATGCAGCATTGACATGGCAACCCTTTACCAGTAGCCAAAGGAGCCAATCGGCAGACAGCTTTCAGTGGTCTAGTGCAGTTAGATAAGGAACACATTTACCTGATTAACTGCAATGGATTATCAGGCAGGCAGGCTTCACCCATGTTACTATTTAACCCCCCAAGGCTAAATGAATTATAATTGGGATTGGTGCCACATTGCTGATTAATGCACAAACTAAGGTCTGTTGGAACAAATGTGTTCATGGATAGAATTGGTTGAAAGGTATTTCTACCAGCAGGCATGTATACCTAAGATTTTCTAGTAGATGACAGGTTTTAGCTGTAGCAAAACAATGCCAGACAGCAGCACCTATAGCATGATCTTGTCCAGTATAAATGGAATTTAGAATATTATAAAATCCAATATATAAATAAAACTGAATGGGTTCAGAGAAGAACAACTAAATGAATAGGAGAGATAGGTTTAGCTATTAACAAAGATTAGATGCTTGCATGGATTTATGATCACGTTAAATAAATACATGAATGTGCCTAACAATAATGTTCTGGGGATTAGTTTGGCAATATAAATCTCGAGTGGGCACAGTATCTTGAGAGAATGAGGTTTCATCATCATTTATACAGAGGGATTATTAACAGTAATCACAGTAAGGTGGGGTACTAGCTGGCTCATTTACATAGAGAGGACTGGATACCTTGTTTTAAGAGTTCTTTTTTTTACTTTTTGTTTAATTTTACAAAAATGTAAGAGTATGTCTACATCCCATCTCCCAGTATTGTGGTTATAACTGTATTTAGAGAACTATGATTGAAAATAGTGAAGAAAAACTACCAAGTCCGTATGCTGAAAATCCAATGTCTAGCTAGCATCGATGGTAAATTCCTTATAACTGTATGTGGTCCTTCAATTAAAGCAAAAAGGAGAAGTTCACTTTCTGGTAAACTATTCCTATAAATGGGCAAAATTTATCCAATAGGATTGATGAATGTGAGAGTTCTTTGATGCTGGTATTTTGGGTAAGATCCCTCTGAGACATGGCTTAACTTTAGCTTTGAATACAAGACTCTTCTAACAAGACGGTTTTACTCTGACAATGACACAAAGACTATAGTTCTGTACACTTCCGATACTTGGCAAAACCCCCAAGGGCACATGTGCGCAACGGCCAACCATTTCAGTCAACGCTGATAATCAACGTGTGTTTGTTTTCAGGTGTCGTTTGTTGATCCGCTTATTGACGTGCTCAATGGTCATTTGTCATCCAAGTATTGGATGTGTGTATGTGCTTATCCGTGGCACGACCCGCAGCACATGGCCATTTCAATTATAATCGTGCCATGTATGGCAATTTTGTCAGCCGAACAGTTTTTTCATCCAAATTCTTTCAATTGTTTAAACTTACTAACAAATTATTACTTATTAGCATTTTATTATATTTGTTATAATTTTATGACATGTTACTTTTCTGGTATATTGTATTTTCTCATACATGCTGTATTATCAGAATTGTGTATTTCCATTGACTGAAATTTGTAGCACAAGTGATAATAAAAGAATATGATCGGCTGTTCGGTAGGGGCTTCGTTTTCCAATCCGCCAGGTGGATCATCAACAGCCCTGACTAACATGGTTTTCGGACAACCAAGTATCCTACACGGCAACGCAGGATTTTCCAAGGGAGGGATCCTGAAAGGGTTTTCATGGACAGTTGGTGATCTCAGCATGCCACCAACATTTTAGCCACATTCTCTTCTATCTTAAAGGGTATCTTAACTAAATTGGAATAATCAAAAAGTATACTTTTATATCCAGCAAGATCCTAACTGCTGCTCCATTTTTTCCCCGAGATTTTAAATTTAGCTGTATATTCTAAAAATTCATCATTTTAATCACAGCCTTTACAGGAAAGACCTGTCACTACTCCAAAGCAGAAAATGAAAATGTGTAAACCCATGCCTGACCCCCTTTGCCTGCCAGCACACTATCTGCAACATTTAAAATCAGTAAGAAAAAAGAAAGCAGGGGGAGGGGGAGATGTTAAGTAAGAGCCGGTGACATGGTGAGGACTGCAGACTTTTAAAGTGTCGCGCAGACCCACTACAAGAAGGCAGTGAGTAGGAGGGGTGGGGGGAAATTAGGAGCACCCCACACTAAACATTAATATTTAATGACAAAGCAACACAGATAAATATTGAGTACCATCATTTTACTTGTCTCAGATTGTAGTTTCAGAAAATGTAAAAAATTTTATTATATTTTCCTTATCATAGTCTTTTTGCTGTGTGAATAATGTTCAACTTTATTTAAATATGAAAGATATAGAAGCCACTAAGGACCATATATGTATATAGTATTTTTGTGTTGTTTTAATACCTTTCTTACTGACACACACTTGTACCTAAAGGTGCAGGAACCATAGGTTTAGAGGGGATTCTGGGCACTGGTATTTCCCCTCTAGAATCATTTCTGTTAGTGTTTAACTAACTATAGCTGCGCGCGCATGTTTGGCCTTAAAAGGTCCTTGAATGGTCTCTTTCAACCTTTATCAACAGTTATACAACCAGCTCAAACTGTAAACAGGGAGTTGTTGCATAGATCTACATGGATAACAAAGAGAATAAAGAGGACTTTGAGGTACTAGTTAATGAGCTAGATCACATAAGCGGCAGAATTATTTGAACAATATGACAAATTTACAGAGAAAACGGAGAAAGAGAGAAACTGGATGTTTTTATTTATTGAATGTTACATTATGTTGGTAAGAATGCAGATCTCTGCATTGACACATTGTTAACTATTCGTTATAGATAAACAGGGAGAAGAGTAACATAAATTAAATAAAGAGTGGACTATTATAGTCATGCAAAGGAGTGGTTCTAGTCCAAACACTCTTTATGCTAGTTAACAAGCCAGATATCATTTGAAATTTTTTAGAGCCGCCACCAACTGATGTTGGTTGTTCCAAATCAGACGAAAGGATGATCGGATAAAAGCCGCTAAATCAGGTCCAATCGTGTGAAAGCGATGCAAAAATCTGCCCGTGTAGTCTTTTTCTCCATCCTGATTGGTCTGATACAACTGTGCAATGCTAGCTACATTGGCTTCATTCGCATCATTTGTGCCTTCTTTTTAGGTAGGTGTTACAATAAAATGTTTTCCACAAGCATTTTCAAAATGTTGCCTGTGCTTTAAAATGCCAGACATAGAATGAACTGTGTTAGGTACTATGAAATTCTATGACAATCATAAAATACAGACTGGTACGGACAGTATACACGCCGCCTGGGCTTTTCTGGTCCTCAGCAAATCTACTGTTCCAATAATTAGGAGTGGTGAACCATATGTAGAAGGTGGGTTGCTTTCTATTGGTGTTGGTAAACCCCAGAACTGGTTTTGTTTTGCTTGTGTAGTTTGTTGCATTTTAAGAATTACGTCTTGCAATATTTTTCTTGTCTAAAGTCGCTATTTGCTACATTATGTTCTGTATCGTCTGTATGGAATGTTGCTTTATTGGGTAATCTGGACAAAGCTAAATTGACTAGCTCAAGGCCATTAGGTATAGACACATTACCTATAAGGAATCATAAAAATCCATCAGTCAACAATCCAGTAATTAACCACTGAGTCCCCAAAGTGTCAATGCTGGACTTTGGTGCTTTTGTATATTACCCAGAAGTCTATGGAAATGAAATCTGCCTGACAGATAATGCTACATTTTAGACCCCTTAAGGGATACTGCACCTGCTATGGGCTCTGCGTGCTACCTTTCTGCCTATGCAATAAAGCTATAGCGGCTTTATAGCTTGGTGATTCACCCAAATATGTCGCCATAGCTTTAACTACTGCTTACAAATGACTCAAAGAGGTACAGCTGGCCACCACTCTATTTAACGCCACACTAACATGGTCTGGGGGTTGGGTAGTTAACATTTCAGTTTGTTTTTTGTGCCATATAGTACAAGGGAGTAGGGGTTAGCCGGAAAGTTTAATTGGGGGAAAGTTTAACCATGTCCCTGCCTTCTCATGATGGATTCCTTAAGAACTGAGGCAATACTTAGCGCCTTTATTTCCCCATTCTCTTCAGTTAAAGTGAAAAAAGGGTACCGTATATACTTTAAAAATAGCCTAAAAATCCTAACCGTCGATACTCGAGTCACGAACCTGACTCTGGCAGCTGCACCTATCCTCACTCTTCCGCATCCAATGTTCAGGCGCCTGACGTCACTATTCGGTGCCGGTCTTACCCGGCACCAAGTAGTGACGTCAATGCCTGAACATAGTAAATAGTAACATTGTACAGATAATTGAGGTTGATAAAGACCATCAAGTCCATCAATCCAACCTATTCACCCCTTTTTTATTTAGTTATTTATTTTAGCCCTACCTAACCGTTGATCCAGAGAAAGGCAAAAAAAAAAACAGCAAAAGGGGGGGAATTCCTTGATCCAAATGGCAAGTATCCCTGGATCACCAGATCTATAGCATTATACCAGTATTCTCAATATTATATAGCATCCCCGTACCAACCAGAACTACAGTATATGTATTAATACCATAATTCTCAATATTTTTAGTTTTAGAAACTTATCCAGCCTTTTTAAAGCTATTTAATGAGCTTGCCATTACCACAAAGACAGATTGAACATTGGGGCGGAAGAAGGAGTGAACGGTGCCGCTGCCGGATTTCTCTGAACATGCTAAACTTCTTTGGCCTCGGATGTTTGGAGACTTGCAGGGTTTTCAATAGAAGTTCTTATCGTTAAAAATGTGCTACTTTTGCCCCCAACCATCCATGTTAGCTTTCAGATGTTTAAACGATTTCTGATTGGTTGAGCGAAAATGCACCATTTTTACTAAGAACTTTTATTGAATCTCCCTGATTGTTTTTTTAGGCAAGTCCACTTCTCCACTGGGGGTGAGTGGGTGGGGTTGTGGTATTAGGTGCAGTGATTGCCACTGAAGATGTTTGGAACGACAAACTCTCAGCCACTAAAGCATGCCGGGGTTTGTAGTTTCCAAACGTCTGGGGTGGCAAGGAATTAAGGAAGGGCAATTAAAACAATATAGATTCAGGATAATGGTATGTATTGTTTAAAGATTGCCTTCTGATTCTGTATTGTTTTTGAGGCTTTAGTTGCCCTTTAAATGGACAGCAGAATTCCCATACAGTGATCCCTTAATAGTAATAGCAATACTGGATTGGCTATTACTGTATGGTACTCTACTTATGAAACACATGGCGTAGTGGTCACTTTCTACCCGCTTATACTCTCCGGTCAATCATGTTTTGCTTATATTTTAGGTCAAATAGGTACCGTCGACTTATACTCAGGATACGTACCTCAACTTATCTCTCGGTTGACTTATATTTATATATATATGGTATGTTAGTTTTTTCAGTAAGTTACCCTTTAACCCACTTGAATTTTGGAAGGAATGAAAGCTGAAAGCTAATAAATAGAGTTATAATCCCAACAGTAATTTGTGTTTTTACCTTTAAAAATAAATAGCATTGTCAGGAATGGATCATTGTCAGGAAGAAGGTGCAACAATAGATTTTACAACCACCAAAGAACCTCTGCTCTGTCCTTTATTTGGGTGGGAAACATTATTAGGTGATGGCGGTGTCATGCAATTGGATTTCAGACTCCTAGTCCTTCAAGTGACTTCTCACAATTCAGATGTGCTTAGCAAAACTACGTGACCAATCTAAACACGGAAAGGTGTTTGTTCTGCTGGCAGGTTCCTGCATAGAAGCAAGACATATAAACTTTCCATTAACCAACAGCATCCATTTTTAAAGCATGTGTTTAAACAGCTGATGGTAATGTAATACAGTAAAACGATATATTCGTTATCAGCTGTTTAAAAGTTCTGTCAGTTCCGTACCACACTTTTCAACAGCTATCTCACGTATCTTACTGTATATGTGTGATCAGCTGTTTAAACACGCTGGTCACGTAGGACCAGCTGGGTGGGGGCCTGGGCCCTAAAGTTCCAATGGCTGTTTTGCTAGCGAAACAATCAAAACATTGACCAACTGCCCACGCCAAGCTACCCAGACTTATTCTTTGTAATATTTATCTGTAACCCTTCTCTACAGCTACATTCAATACATGACCTGGGTACTCCTTCCTTGTAAATATTTGATTAATGTATGTCATCTATGCTGACTATTCATTACTTGGGGATCACTTAGTCAGGATCTTGTGCATATCCTGGTGAATTGACTGACAGAAATCCCTTTTCTCTCAGCTTTATGAAAGTTCTGGAAAGCCCAACATGATCCAATGGACCCCTCCATTTGAGAAAACCTTGTCTAATCTTTAACTAACGCAAACAATGCCTGTTTAAAGATAGCAAAGTATAGAAGAAGTCCTCTCCTTCTACCACACTATAAAGGCATATGAAGGGGCCACAATGGACCCATTGCTGTACCTCTTAACTGCAGAAAGTACTTTTAATCAAATAAGAAATAACTCTCATAAAGAAGTATTTTCATATACTGTATAAAGAAATCAATTTGTTTGTTGTGAGTTAAAGGCTAAGCGGCATATTAATCTCCTTTTAACAGCTTGTATCATCCTCCCCTCCCCTCAAGGATAGAGGTATATTTGGAGGAGACATCTATGTGGCTAGTATTCTCTTCTGAATCAATAATCTCCATCTTTTCTTTTTAGGTGCAAATTTACTTTCACATATTTTCCCAAATCTTTGAGGATAAGACCCCGCTTGCTGTTGTATCATATTGACCCCCACCAGTCGGTTTGTGTACAAATATGCCTGGATGTGTATTTATTTGAAGGCGTTAAAATACAAGTATTGTTTTTTACATCAAGTGCATTCTAGATATGAGAAAGAACACGATGCGCCCTCTGGTGGCTTCACAATACATATAAAAATCCTTTTTTACCTTTCACAAAGGAAAGTTTCTATATTTTATGCTAATATAGATTGTCCTTTTATTTGTATTACGCTTTATTTCACTGTGTGAGGATTAAAATATGACTATATGAATATATTCTGGCCGGAGTTCAGGAACATTCTTCTGATTCAGGGCAATGAAAAGAAACGGACAGGAACTGGGACCACCCCCAATTTGCATGGAGACTCCAGAATGATCTGGGGTCCGTGAGATACCTGGCTGTGTGTCTTACCTGTTTAAATCAGCAGTATTTTTGAGAATCATCTTTTTATTGTGTAAGGTTTCTGATATTTGGCCAAGTGGGGGTCGCTGATCCATAAACATTGTCTAATATGCTGAATGAATTCTCTAGCTCTCTCCATCTCCCCTCTGCAGGGCTGCCTATGACCTCCAGAAAACCAGTTGTCACTTGCTAGAGAGGAGGGCTCATAAATAGGATGGAGCAGTTAAATAAGTTAAAAGATGAGTTTATATGTGTTTTTCCATAATATTTGGGGTAGCTCAAATGAAGATTTCAACATGGGGAACCTGACAAATACTGTTTGGTGTGTGTGTTTCTCCTCTGCAATCTCCTTTATTATATAACAGTGTAATAGTTGGACACTGTCATCTGATTAAATGTGTGACCATAATTGTTCCTTCCATAATGATCTAGTAGTCATTAGTATGTATCCCCAGGATGGGTGACTACTCCTATTGTTCATTTGTGTTTACATATTTACCACAGAGCAGCTATTAATTTCTTCTTCTTCTTGAGAATATTTCTTTGCCGCTGATGACCAATAGAGATAGGGGAATGTATTTCCCGCAGATCTATTGAAGTTCCAAAAATCCAATTTAAACTTATAAAATTGGAACTTTTGTAATCTTCCATCACAATAATGTGAGCTACCTAAAGGGTCACTATACATTATAATTTACATTATCTGAAACTACCATTTGAGAGAAGTAAATGGTGATACTCACATATTTTATCTGTTGCTTGCTTTGTTATTAAATTATTAATGTTTAGTGAGTGCTCCTAATAGCCCCCCATCCCTTACTCACTGCCTCCTTGTAGTGTCTGCGACACTTGTAAGATCTGCACAGCCTCACCATGGACACTCCTCTCTTACACATCTCCCTCCCCCTGCCTTCTGTTCTCTGCTGATTCTCATAATTGTTGCAGAAAGTGTGCTGTTAGACAGCTAACGATCCTAAAGGTCGTAATGGTTCAATATTACAATATCTGCTCCTGATCTGCTCGATGACAGGTCTTTCCCTGTAAATGTTACGTTAAAATGATGATTTCTCAGGATCTACAGCTCAGATTTACAACCCGAAAAAAGTAGTAGAGCTTGCTGTATCTATATAAATTGTATTTATTTATTTTGAAAATTCCATTTTTTTTGAGTACAGATACACTTAATTTAAAAAAGTGTCAGGCCACTTACCCACCCCACCCGCCTTACCTGAATCCCCATGTCGCACACATGTGGCTCTCTGCAACAATAACAGTGCAACAACCATCAGCAAATAATTCAGTAGGGATGGGTTTCATGTTCATTTCAAACCTGGTTTCAATTCAAAAACTACCAAAACGGAAACTTTTTGGAATAGATATTCAGTATTGTTTATTGCTCGATATCGAATATTCGATAATCAGTATTATTATTCTACATCGAAATTCAATATCAAATATCCGGCTCCCATTATTGGTTTTTTTTTTTTAATTATTTTTTTTGAAGGTTATCAAGGGTAAGTTGAGGGTATAGGGTATAGCATTGGTGTCATAGATTATTATCACAGGAAAATTAGCTCCGGATTCCCCTCGTATTCCTCCCTCTCACTCCGGATACCCCATCTACAAACACCTATCTTCGCCAATAGACACAGCCCTCCGTTTGCCAGGAGACTAAAATGCACCTCACCAAACAACGCGGTTGCCCCCTGGACTTAGGTGCAAGGTAATCCGAACTGAGGCCGGGAATCAGGAAGTCTGGAGCGAAAACTGACTGGCTAGCACACGGAGAGATACCAAGGTCGGAGACCAAAATACAAGTACACACAGACAATGAGCAGGCAAGCAGAGTCATGCAAACAGAGCAGGAGGTCAGAACCAGTAGTCAGCACCACCAGGCAAGTACAGAGGGTTATAGGCAAAGGGTGTCATCAGGAACAAGCAAGAGGTCAGAGCCAGTAGTCAGGCCACCAGCACGGTACGAGGGAGTAGTAAAATGTAGTCAAAGCAGAGCAAGAGGGGGGAACAGCTAAGCAAAAAGGCAGCTAATAATGATCGTGCTATGGTGGTGGTGATCAGAAAGGCAGGATTCAATGTTAAGTGTTTCTGCACAACACAGTAATGTGTACTATCATTGTGTTATCTATTAGTCATATAGGAGAACAATGAACAGGAAAATACCAACCAAACTGAACTTGATTGTAACTTAAAGGTGTCTCATATAATTAGGGACCTAAACTGCTCACCCTAAAGTAACTCAACCTAGGTTCTTTACCGATCAGCTGCGGAATACTTACATAAAGTTTTTCTCACTTCTCTACCCTCTGTTTACTGTCAGTGACATACGCGATCTGGCCAATGGAAGACAGATTCTTTGTAGTATGTATATGTTTATTTATATAGTGCCACTTGGGGACGCAATCGCTGTACAATATTGAATACAAAAAAAAGTACAAGGGGAAAATAAAGAAATACATAAATATATAATGAGTAGTGCTGAGCATCTTCCCATGGCTAAATCATGAAATACAGAGACAAGTAGGAAGTGGACCGGAGCGGCAAGGGAAGCTTCATGTAAGAATTATTAGTACGATTCATGTAACCGCTTATCAGTAAACATCGCCAGCCGGGTGAGGACTTTGGCGGTTCAGGTGCTTACCTTGGGTAAAAGAAGAGAAGCAGGGAGTTTAGTAAAATTGTCCTTAAATGAAGCTTTGTACTTTCGATTTGGTAGACTCACCACGGTGTGTGTGCTCTGTGCACTGTCTTTGCTTTTTTGTAACAGTCACAAAGGTGATGTGATTTATTTCTTGTTTAGCATTTCCAATAATAATACGCCATAGGTGAATTTTCCTCATTGCTTGGTTCTGTTTTCATCCTGATTTGAAATTTTAAAGCCTTTTCTCCCTTTTTTTAATTCCCTTTTAACCTGAGCATTAAGGCAGTAGGGACCTATTTACCAGGCCAGTAGAGGACCTATTTACCAGTCAGTAGAGACTTTCCGCAACCTATTAACCAGGCGTAGAGACGATTAAAACCATCCGCAGCTAGGGACCTTTACCTATCTAACCAGGCGTAGAACCATGTATAGACTTTTTACCAGGGCATTAGAGGACCTATTATCCCAAGCAGTATAGACCTCATTACCAGGTGACCATTACGGGTAGAGGACCTATAACCAGGCTAGAGGACTATTTAACCTATTTAGCCAGCGTATGGTACCTTTTTACAGCAGTAGAGGACCTATTACCAGGCATTAGAGGAACCTTTTTACCAGGCAGTAGGGACGCTATATTACCAGGCAGTTGAGCCCTTTCTCGCGGCAGTAGTAGGACCTATTTACCAGGCAAGTAGAGACCTTTAACCTGCAGTAAGAAACCTATTTTAACCTATTTACCAGGCATAGCGAGGAACCCCTTTTACCAGGCAGTAGAAGACCTATTTACCAGGCAGCTAGAGGACTACTCCTTTTTTTTCTACGCTTGTTTCCCTAAATATAAATTTATAAAATGTATAGTTTTAATATCCCTTTAAAAGTGGTTCACTTGTGCTCAATATCTTTATCTAGAACAAAATCATTTCCCGTCTAGAGTGATTTCTTCAACAACCATAAAAATTATCTCTCCCAAGTTAAAAGGTTTTGTTGACCCAAGTGCGTTTTGTTTTTTTCAACCTATATATATACAATACATCATGATCACTAATCTCTAAGCTTCCCATAATACTTTCTCTCCAAAATGACTTCAGGTTTATTAGATACCACCAAATCCAACATTGGCATTCTGTCTATAGGAACTTCTACCATATGTGAAAGAAAATGCCTCATATCAGAATATTGATGAACTTGATACCTTTGGAGTTGTTCTGTTAAATTCTGTACTCCTGACTATGCAGGCAGAATTAGACAAGTTAGGGCAGTATACATTGGCTAAAGCTATGTTTTTGGCGTGGGGATATGATCACTAAAAGAATACATTAAGGGGCCATACATAAACGCTCTGACTGCATTGTTTACTAATGGTCATATCAAGGACTCTGTGACCTCCTTTAGATTGGAATGAAGAAGAGGTGAAACTTGCCTGGATAAGTTTCCAAAATTAAAAAATATTGAGCAGAGAGTAAGGGGGATTTACCTCGCTCTCAGCCTATAACTACAGTTGTTTTAATACCCATTGACCTCTGTATACATATAGAGATTCGGTTGTACAGGATTATTATATAATATTGAGAATAACTGTATTAATAGGCTAAACTGTATAGTTCTAGTTGGTACTGGGATACTAAATATATTGAGAATTATTGTAGCAATAACTATATGTAGTTCTGGTTGTACAGGGATCTATATAATATTGAAATTACTGGTTATTAATACATATACTGTAGTTCTGGTTGTACAGGGATACTATAATTAAATTGAGAATTACTGTGGTATTAATAATATACTTAGTTTATCTGGTTGGTACAGGGATACTATATATTTGAGAATTACTTGGTAATTAACTAACATATACTGTAGTTCTCTGGTTGTACAGGGATACTATATAATTTGAGAATTACTGGTATTACTACATATCCTGTATCGTTCTGGTGTTACGGGATACTATGTAAATTGAGAATTACTGGTATTAATCATATACTTATGTTCTGGTTGGTACGTGGGATTACTATTACTATCTTGAGAATATACTGTGATTAATCCATATACTGTAGTTCTGTTGGTTACAGGGAGTACTATAATATCTTGAGAATTACGTGTTATTAATTACATGACTGTAGTTCTGGTTGGTACAGAGGATACTAGATATAATATTAGAATGTACTGTTTTAATACATTCTGTATTCTGGTTTTGGTAGCAGAGGATACTATATATATTGAGAATTAAACCTGGTATTAATACAATACTGTAGATCTAGTTTATCCAGGGGATACTTTCCTCCGACTTGCCATCAGTCAGGAAGTAATCCCCTCCCCCCACACAGCACACATCCGGGTTTCTTTTTCTTTCTTTTTTTTTGGCCTACCTATGGAGCAACTGTTTCGATAGGGTTAAAAAGGAGGTGAAAAGGTTGGACTGAGACCATTGATCTTTATTCACCTCAATTACTATTACTATGCTATGGCTTGTGTAGGATAGTTGTGGAGTGCTGGAGTCGTATGCTGTATAAAATGATCTTTTACAAACTGGCATTTAATAAACTGATACCTAACTTTGCGTGTGCCTGTATCTTGTATTTTCCCATTATAGAAATCAATAAGCTCTGTAAGATTGCTGTATTTTTCCAAAATGGATTGTAAGCTCTCAGGTAAGTGATATATCATTAGATTTATCTAATAATAGATTCGGTAGAAACATCCCAGACCCTGTATATCAGTTTCAGTATGTGGCATTGCACAGGCATTTAATTCAGGCATGGCCACACTACACTATTTCCCCAGACACATAAGTTTCTCTGATTAATGGATGTGATAGTAATTCATTTCATGTGCGCCTACTTTGCACTTTTCGAAAATATGTCTATGCAGGACCATCATTGTTTATCTGGCCTTTCTCCATTTATCTATTTGGAACTAAATATATCCCTGACTTGTTTTGGAGAGGCAGCGCTGTATCAATAGGCACTGTATTTGATTATGGTACCATAACAGTATAAGGGAATGCGTCCGCTGTAATCTACTGATTCTGCTACTTCTTTCATTTGATGCCTTATACTAAGGAAATATTCGCTCCCCATATGACCGGTATCCTAATCATCTTCCCTGCCTGTACGATTTTGTGTTTTGTGTTGCAAGTTAGGATTCTTTCACAAATGGGCAAGACATAATGAGCCGTTTATCTGGATCTCAGCCTCAACCGGGCCCTTGGGCATTACTGTCACTAATAATATGAAAAATCACTCAATTCTTATTGATCTTTGGGTAATCATTTTCTAGTTTTTTCCTCCTATACTGACTGCCTTGATGTGCCACTGCAGCTCTACCCTGCTGTTAAACTGGCAAATCCCATCTATAGCCATGCCCCGCTCTCAGGGGGTACTGCTCATTGTTATTGATATTCTTGGTGGCTGTGGTTAAAGGGGTATCTACGTACTATACTAATGGTTGGGCTGAGGTTTGGAAGCGTTTCAAAGGAGTCCGTGGCGTGATTAGGAGTCACTGGTGCCCGCTCTGCAAAACTATGATGGGGCCCCTATCTGTGCTTCATCCTCAGTGTTTTTTGTGTGGAAGCTATATCTGTCATGAAGGAAAAAAAAGAAGATAGAAGCCCCTTTGGCTTTGGAGCCCTCACCTGTCGCTTGCTCTGCTGCTAGTTTACGTCCCCTGCACAGGAGTCCCTAAACAGGTAATTGGAGTGGCGACGGGGCACCCCCTATGGTCCTGCGCCGACATCAGGTAAGTATCAATACATTTAATGAAGGGAGGCACACTCCAAAAAGTTCTTTGTTGAAGATTAACTTATTTGACACCTGATATATTAATCTTCCCAAAGACCTTTTGAGTGTGCCTCCCTTCAGTTGAATGTACTGATAATAACATGATTTGGTAACCCAGTGTGGCCATACATGCACAATAATGATCATATCAAACCAATCCTTCACTACTAGTCAGACAGTGTGTGATAACTGCCAACAAAATCTGGTTTGGATTATTGTTCTTAATTGAACTGGAAATACTTGTATTATGTTTTGATATCATTAAATTGATATTGTTTGTGTATGATCGCCCTTTAGTACACTTATATACACTCCACCCAAGGTTGCATGATAGTAGGCCATTCCCGGGGGCTGGCCCTAATCTTTGGGCTGGCCCTATAACTTGGAGCTGGTGTTTTCTATGCAAGGTTGGCCAGGTGCACTATCCAAACCTTATGTGAAACTTATGTTGTCGTTTGTGGCAAATGTAATTCATCTCTGTGGCAGTGTGTGAGAAAGCAAGGCATGGAAAAACCGCAGGCATAACTTAGTTACAGGTTGCATTTCCAGATGTGGATGAAATGCTGCTGTGTCTGCTCTATGAGTAATCCCAAAAACCTGGTGCAGTTTGAGTCTGCGGGGGGCTAACAGCAAATATTTTCCTCCCTCGCTTCCCCACTAACATGCAGTTCAATTGTGAAGGTTAATTGCCTTCTAACCCAGACTCTGGCTCGTTAGCCCGGTTGCTGAAGCAGTCCCAAGCGTGGTTGGGGATAGGGGGTGCCGTGGCGCGCCTTGTTGTTGAGTGGGGATTTTTAGTAGATGGAAATGTTTCCTATGCTCCCGTTGCCATGGAAACCACGGCTCTGTGTGTACGGGTTCAGATGGTTTTTGGGCGTGAAGACCGCACCTACCGGTCAATACCTTGCAGTATCGGTACACATAACACCTCGGTTAACCCTGACTGTGCTGGGTTAAAGAGAATGAAAATCATAATGGCTTTTGCTACTAGAACGTCTTTGCTGACCACTGTCTCTCTTCTCCGTCTCCGATAGATGTTTTTCTCTCCTAATAGTACATTTTTTCATTCATGTTATATTTGCTTTCATTGCCAGCTTTTTTTAATTGCTACCGAAGTCTTCCCACATCCAACGTATATAACTAGTCCTTATGCCGCCGCCCCACTGATCTGAGAATCCCCTTCCCTCCCGGCTTACGTACTACTACAGATATTTTCTTTCTTTTTTAATGAACTGATGATTGGCTATTTAGTAGCTCCACGTTCACTGTCACTTATTTTATTAAGATGTGTAAAATGTGTTGTTCGACTCAACAACCAATCAAATGTTTACTTTTTAAAATGGTCTGCTACAGTTTAGATCAATCCTTCGATTGGTTTGAGTATAGCACAAACAAATGTTTTGCAAACTTTTATTAAATTATTGCCCCCTTAAAACAAGTTTTCGATCACCGTGAAAGTATCAGTTGTCCACAGAAACGTGGTTTTGTCCCATCGCTACGGTTTTGTTACCTTCTTTTGAGGGTGCTCACTTACACCTCCTAGCTCTATTTTATGAATTCCTTAAACCAAGAGCATGGAAATCCATGGAATTTTCCTAGTGTAAACAGTCAAAAAAAACACCATTTTAAAAATCAAGCTGAACCTCAAAATATCCCAATGATTTACAAGCGCTCCGCGCCTTCCCCAGAGACTGCATTCGGTCAACTGTAGGTTTCAAAATGGGTTGTGTAAACAACTGCGCATAGTCTCTTTTATATAATATAGTATAGCACTATAACCGATTTATTTATAACGATGCCTTGCGCTCCATTATGTTTCTGTTGGAAACTAAAGGCTCATTTCAGAAAATTAAACTCCAGTTTATTAGTGGAACAGTAATGTATCTTTGGGGATTATAGAAAAGCATGTTTTGTATGCTCGTTACCGAGGAGTACTGATTCTTCAGTTTGAAGCAGTTAAGTACTGATATACATGCAGTAGGTCAAGTCGTGCTAGGCTTCACCTACAGACCAACCACCTTCCCTGGGTGTGAGAATGGGCATGTTTCTTTACTATTGGCTGCAGCCTCTTAAAACCGGCAAAGTGACAATTTAAACGGGCATGTCCCCCCCCTTGTACATAAAATATACATTTATAGAATGCAACCACCATCAAAACCCCAATTCCTCTTACTTACAGGCGATGTATTTAACTTAGAAATCCACGTCCACTGCCACCATCAGTACTCGACCGCGACAGTGACATCATGCAAATGCTGAGGGCCATTAACCGATAAAACCTTCACTGCTGCTGCTTGTAACGTAAAGGGCATGTTGTCAGCAGTCAGAGGAGGCTCTTTTCAATAATAAGTAATACGGAACTTGGGTTTTGGGGGAGCACTGTAAACAATTGTAAGTACAAGGGGTGGACAGTGCACTTTAAGTTGAGGGATAATTTCCATGTAATGGAGACTATTATCTGTCTATTTTTTTAACCAAAAATTGAATGCAATGCAGTATCCTAAAGACTTTTGTGAGTGGACTTTTTGGCTGCCTTTCCCTCCCTCTTTTCCCAAGCTCCTCTCTTCACCTTCAGCCAATTCTTATTTGGCATAATCTATAGAGACTTGAATGAGGATACATAAAGCTGCAGCCAAAGGACCATGGGAAACGGCAAAAAACGTGGAGCATAAATAATGAAAATAGATATTAAATATATTTAATTAACATGTAAACTGAAAATATATCAGGCAATGTTCCTCGTTACTATAAGGGAAACATCTAAACTTAATTTAATTATTTGACTTTCTTTCCTTTCTCTTTAAACGTGACAGCTACACTGAACAATAAAAAGAGACTGGGACCCATATTTAACGAAATCAGTTCTAACCTTTAGAAACACTTCAGATGTTGATTACCAGAGCCCAGCAGGGATGGTGTTGTTTATCTCTGACCATGAAATACAGGAGCTTGGTATGTAGTACTTGAGGCCTTCTCCCGGACCTGCTCTAAGGCAGCGCTTTTATAATCCTTAAAGGAAAGGCCAAAACAAAGTTGAACTACTCTAGTCTAGTGTAAGCTACTGAGCGTGGAACTGTCATACTAAAGGTGATCTGGCAGGCTAAACTACATTTTTTTCATTGTGGATGTTGTTGTGTCAGTTCAACAAGAGCATCATATAAATGGACAATGGTCTAATACACATTTTGATGACTATAGGCCACAATTCTCAGGTTTAAACTTTGCGTATTGCTTACCACTCATTACAGACAAAAAACATGCCCATTATTTGAGACCTGTGCCATCATACGTATGTCCATATGTAAAGGAAGACCAAGGAGTTTACAGTCTATTAAGTAATTCAATCACTGCATATTTATGAATAGATATGGACCCAAGACCGAAACTGAAAACATGTTCCTACAGCTGAATTTCACAGATCTAACGCAATTCCTGAACCAACAAATTGATTTTTGCATCAAGGAATTTTTCAAATTTAAGGGCCAGCCCCCCAAAGCTTAAATTTAAGCCCACTGGTGGCCCAACTACTGTACCAGTTTAAAAATCCTTACCTTAAAAAACATTCCTGCTCCTATGTGTCCCTCCCTGTATTCTTGTCAAAGTCCCGTCTCTTCAGTCTGTCAAATGGTAGCGTTTCATGGTTTTTGTATTGCAGGGCAATCCTCCCCCACCCACCCCTCCAACCATTATATTGCAATTGTCACAATATAATCCAAACCTACTTACAGCTCCGCATTGCTGCTGTGCTGTGGCTGTGGATTGGCTGCCTCTCAGCATTAACAGCCTTGACTGCTGGTGCCCCCCCTTCGTTCTCTTCCGGCAGGCAGGGAGCCCGTACCATAACGACCGTTGGGAGCGAGGATATACGTAGAGTTGAGATTTGTATTTTTACACTGGCAATTTAGCAGTGGGTGGGGGTGGGAGGGCAGGCAGTCATATACCAAAATTAATATGGACGGGTGGAGATGCCCTTTAAAAATTGAGAATTTTAACTTTTTCTACGAAATTTTAAAAACTACGCAGATTTCCAAACAGTGTACTGCATACATTTTTTCTGTATTGGAAAAAGCGAATCTGCTTGCGGATTTTCTTAATTTGCGGTTCAGGGAGTTGTTTTTTTTCCGGACAGTCTACGCCACATCTGCAAGGATTGGATTTCAGTGTGGTTTTAGCTATCTCTATGGATGGCCATATGTTGATGCATACGTTTGCCTTGTGCTTTTCATTTTTTCACAGCAACCAATCATAATGATGCTTTTAAAATGGGTTCCTGCGTTAGATAATTGGTGGCAAGCAGAGTAACTATTACAACAAACTTGCACTGTGTGGTCCGTCCCTAATTAATTGGATTTTGTATACTGTGTTGTTTTTCCCTTGCACATCCAATATGGGTTCCCATTCCCAAGTTTTCTAATGTGGGAGATCGCCCCTCCAGTTCTGTTGACAAACTTTTTGCACCTTTTATTCAGACCAGTCCTATATACAACACAGAAAGCCGTGTGGAGAGCAATGCAACACTAGGTCCGCTTGTGAATAACGTAATTGCCAATTTTCTCGTCCAAGGTCATCATGGATTGATCCCTGCTATACCCATTAGTGCAACAAGAACAGCTCCAAATATTCAATTATGTGCTTCATATGAATTAGTGTCAGAATGCCCCATCCTTCTTACCTTACCCTTCATGACAGAGACAGTCTCTCTCCTTCCCACCCACCCACCGAAAACCACTGTAGATTGAAAGTAGGAGGGGGACAGCCCCATTCTAGTTATACTATGGGGCCCCAGTAGATTCTCCTGAACATGGAACATAGGGAATGAATACGGAGGGGTAACGTTAGAGAGCTGGGGGCTCTGTGTTTGGTTTTAAGAGCAGTATAAATCTGAATCGCTTTTAGATGGGATGATATAGCAGTGATTGGTGGTGAGACACCGGTGTGCTAAGGTTTGAAATAGATATATTTAATTAGTATCACTTTACCATACAAGCAAAATCAATAGTAAAACCGAACCCTGTGTTTCCCTGGTGTGCACCACGTTAATATAAAGTACCTGACAGGCCTTAGCTGCAACCAGGAGATAGAGATCACAGTGCTGGCATGGCTACCGATTGCTTCTGACACCTACAGGAAGTGAATCAGTTGGCTATCTGGTATGCGGTGGCTAGTGATTCTAACCATTCCCTCACTGCAAACACTCCCCTCACGTGTCAAATGAAGACCTAATTATTGCCCGCTTCATAATGTCTCATTATTATGCAGAGAAACTTTCTGCTGGTATAAATAAAATTGATCCTGGCCTATCACTGGCAGGCATTTTTTGTAATGCATGTACATTTTGTAGAGTTTTAATAATCCCATCGTCAATAATTACACCAAGTTCTATGTTTAATGTCGAAAACTCCCCCCCGTCAGCCGAACCGTGTAATTCGTCTTAGCAGGGAAAGGTCAGCAGGGAAAGCCAATTTGGTAATTAGGCACGGTGGCAAAGCTTTAACTGCTAAAGTAATTTCCATTGAATGTATCAAACTCTGTTTTGATAGTTTCATTTAATTACTGATATAATGTATTAATAGATAGATAAGATAGATCGGTGATTGATTGGATTATGACAGATACGATAGATGATAGCTCGATAGTAGACTAGATCGATAGAATATCCTGCTGGGAGAGGAGAAGCAAGTCAGTAAATGTTGGGCACACTATGTAAAGGCATGTCACGACTGAGAGGAGCATAAATTAACTCAATGTCTCAAGGACACTTGCACAATTATCCCTTTATCCTTCCCCAACGCACTTAAAGACCTTAATATACCCTTATAGTACTGTCCATAATATTCATTATCCTTGATACTCATGTCCCCACCCCTGTGAACCTCTCTATACCCCCCATACTAACATATTTTAGTTTTATTATTTTTTTGTTTGCTTTGGCAATGTCAAATGTAATTGATCCTGCCTATAAAGTCTTCTTTTGATTGATTGACATATTGTAATGACACAGAAGTTAAAATAACTAGATAGTGGATTGATCAACTGGATAGCTATATGATAGATAGATGATAGATAGATATATGATAGTGATAGATAATCACTAGATTATAATAGATAGCATATTCTGTTTTATTAAATGAATGACAGCTTGTTTTCACACATACATTAGCAGAGTAAAAAGGGCAAAGGTATAAAGGGAATGTTCACTTCTCACTGAATAATTATAACCAAAGTAAAAAATTTTGGAGGAGGAATTTTCTCTTTTGAGGGCATGCACAAACTTCCCCTAAAAATCATGCTTCCACCCCCTGAAAAGCTGGGGGAATGCAATAATTTCCCTCCACATTGACCTGCACTGTTACCAGCCAGCCCAGTATGTAACACTTTGCGACTGGGGGGTTATTGCATCGTGTTAATGAAGGTTAAGTTCGGCAAACCTTTTGCACGGCTTTAAAGCACCATTGAAAAGGCTTTTAATTTTGGTGCAAAAAATGTGTTGGAATTATAATCTCTAAATGTATTACTCGCTTGCACTGAGCTATTTTACAAAAGTCTTTGAAGGGTTGCAAGCGATGCACAATGAGTAAAAAAACTCGCTAAACCCTATATTATTACAATCATTAGCATGGGTTTTGCACCTTATTTTCCCCTTAGCACAGGATATTGCATCCCCTGCCTGAGATCTAAAGTAGCTACTGCCCAGCATTTCCCGACCTTCCCCCAGCCGCCTCAGGGACGGGTATTAGAGTCCAAGTCTCTATCAGTCACTTAATCAATCAAACAATGGGATGGTTCTCTGTTAAATTAACTGTCTTGAATATCATGCCATTGCTAGGTAACAGCACTTAAGATAAGGAAGAATTGTGAGTCTGCTATATTAATAAGGATCACATCGTTCTCCGTGCTCGAGCCTTTAATTATCTGTACCCACAAACTCTGTTAAAGCGGATAGTGGTGCACGGCAAAGTCTATGGCCAACTAACACCAGCTAGACTACGAGTAAATGTAGAAAAGCCATGAAGTAAACCGAACCTCAAGAACACTAGAACAGCGACCACTGAAAACGCGAGATCACAGAGTACTCTCCCGCCCCACCGATGCAATTGCTTTTTTATTTAGCAACGTAACAATGATTTTGTTGGTGGTATTTTCATTTTGTGGGTGCAGACAGCGGGTGCCAAGGCCGAGTTGTGGTATGTTTATTGTATAGGTCGTTTAGAAGATCTTACAATTACCAATATGTTTATTCCTATGCATTTTTAAATTGGTAAATTAACAACCCCCTCCCCACGCACACCACCGGCATCTGCTGGAAGACATACCCACCATCACCCGCTACATGCCGCTATCAAGAGGCTTCCTTCATGTTACGTATCACTCACTTCTTCTACTTCTCAACTGTTCGTGATTAGCATTGCTGTCCCACTGTCTACCACATGTCACTCAAATGTTCTTTAATTTTTCCTGCCAGACATATTTTTGTTTTGTGGTCATGCCGTTGTTTATAATGCCATACTTACCAACTGTCCCGATATTTGGGGACCCATCCCTGGTAGTTTGTTAGTTTATAAGGTCCCGCTGCCATAGTTGGTCCACCGATGACACTCCTCCTGAAATCTACAATAAAGTTGGCCTCTCTCTTTCTGGACGTAACTTTCTCACAGAGCGGGCACCATGCCTCATACCCCCTTCCGGCTGCCAAAATGTGAGAAAAGGGAAGTAACTCGAATGTTTTAACACGCATGTGACTTGTAAAATCGAGATTATTCTAGCGGTAAGATAAAAAAAATCTACAAATCCAATCACGTTGGGTGTGTCTATCCTTTGTCCTTTCATAAGCAACCTGGTATCAACTTCAATTTGACTTGAAAGTCAAGCGGGGCTAAATGCAGGTACCACACTCACCGCACATCCCGGCCTCCGAGGCGCACCAGCCCGACTCGCCCACGACTCCACGACGACGTCTCTAATCTCCCCCGCACCACGCCCCTGTAATCCCCCATTGACCACTGCCTTCCTCCACCCCAACTCCGAGCGCGTAACGCTCTACTCAGCAAGTACACACAAAACTCCACGGCCAGCCTCGAGTGCCCACTTAAACAGGCGCGCAAGGTTACAAGGAGTTGCCATCTGTCGTCACGCTCCGCTAGGGCCCAGCATAACCCCGCGACAACCGTGTGGCTACCTCTCCCCGCGGCTAAATCCTGCAAAGTTCATAGGCTGGGGACCACTATTTCTTGTGCTCACAATGGCCCTTCACTGATCACATTATGTTTCATAGTACCAGAATCAACAAGAAGGAGCAGCTTGTTTACACTGGTCGAATTAACAACTGGGGCAGGGAGCAGCACCCATGGATACAAACTGCGAACCCGATAAGACAGGGCGAGAGCACAAGGGAAAGTACTGCGAGGAAGGAGCACAACCGCGACAGTGGAATATAAATACCAGAAACACCTCGTGGCACTTCGTGGTAGCTAACAGCCCAGGAAGCAACAAAGCCAGACACGCACCAGCCAAACACTATAGTTACGCAACGTGAAGTACAGCAGATACAAGCCAAAACACCCAGCTGTTATAGTTAGCTAGATTTGTCGGATGTGTCACGATAAGTTCAGGACCAGGCCAGCCGACGACCCCGGAGGGAGAAGGCATGTTCTCATTTATTTACACATAGCAAGACTGTACAAAGAACGAGCACGACGTGCAAGAATCCAGTAACACCTGTATATGCAGACGTACAAATCCTGATATGATGGAGGTATTGCTTAGCAAGTGTTGGGATTTGCATTCCGTCAAAGGAGTTTAATCTGGATTAATATTTCCCCCATGCCGGGATGAAATACATCGACACAACTCATGGCGCAGTCCCCAGTCTGAGTCAGGGACGCGCATCTCCATTTCTTCCAAATCTGGAGTGAACCCACTACTCGTGACAGGAGTCAACGTCGCCTACACGTACAATATGATCTTTCATTATAATAACACTGGGGACCAATTGGCATGGTAGATTACCAGGCAGTAGAGGACCTATTTACCAGGCAGTAGAGGACCTATTAACCAGGCAGTAGAGGACCTATTTAACCTATTTACCAGGCAGTAGAGGACCTTTTTACCAGGCAGTAGAGGACCTATTTACCAGGCAGTAGAGGACCT
>JAACNH010004181.1:0-25237 GCA_019447015.1 Hymenochirus boettgeri | reverse complement strand
GTACCACAACCCCTGTACTCCATCAACAATCTGTTACAGACAAGGGCAATTTACCATAGGATTTACAATTTCTACCATTACACTACCCCGAATACTCCATCACACAACTGTACATTAACAGGGCTAATGTACCATAGAGATGTACAATTCTACCATTACACATTACCCCCTGTTCCAGTCACACAACTGTACATACAAGGCCTCAATTTTACCATAGAATGTACATTCTACCATTACACATACCTCACTGGGTACATCCATCTACCACACCTGTGTACATACAAGGGCTAATTACCATAGAGAGACAATTCTACATTACACATACCCCTTGTACTCCATCACACCACCTGTACATACAAGGCCTAGGTACCATAGAGATGCTAACCCAATTCTACATTTTTACAATACCTCCTGTACTCCATCACAACACTGTAATTACAAGGGCTAATGTACCATAGAGATATACAATTCTTACCCATTTACAATATACCCCCTGTATCCATCACACACCTGTAACATACAAGGTTTTAATGTTACCATAGAGATGTACAATTCTACCATTACACATACCCCCTGTACTCTCAGAACACACCACTGTTACTACAAGGGCTAATGTAACATAGAGGATGTAAATTCTACCATTACACATACCCTCCTGACTCCATCACCACAACTGGTACTTAACAAGAGCAAAATTGTGTACATTAGAGATGTACAATTCTCCCATTCACACCATACCACCACACCTTACACTCCCATCCATCACGACCACACCCCCCCAGGTGACTAACAACGGCGCTACAGGTCAAGACAATGTGCCATCTCTACACATACGACATACCGGCCACTCTGTACTCCATTACACACCTCGGTACATACAAGGGCGTAATGTACCATAAGATGTAAATTCTACCATTACAATACCTCCTGTACTCCATCACCAACCGTGTACATACAAGGCTAATTGACCATAGAGATGGTACCATTCTCCATTACACCATTACCCCTGTACCCCAATCCACACACCTGTACATTACCAAGGCCTAATGGTACCTAGAGATTACAATTCTACCATTAACACTACCTCTGTACTCCATCACACACTGTACATAACAAGGCTAATGTACCATAGAGATGCATTATCAATACCCTGTATGCACAACTGTACTAGGCTTTACATAGTGTCATTCACCATACCATTACCCCCTGTATTTACTCCATCACAAACAGCTGACATACAAGGCTAATGTACCATAGAGATGTCACAATTGTCTCCATTACAATACCACTTGGTACTTCCATCACACACCTGTACATACAAGGGCTATGTGACCATTAGAGATGTACAATTCTACCATTTACACAATACCTCCGTACTCCATCACACACCTGTACATAACAAGGGCTAATGCTACCATTCAGAGATGTACAATTCTACCATTACACATACCCGGTTACTCATCACACACCTGTACATACAACGGCCTAAGAGTACCATAGAGAGTACAATTCTACAATTACACATACCCCTTTCTGTACTCCATCACACCACACTGTACAACAAGGGCTAAATGTTACCATAGAGAGCTACAATTCTCTACCATTACCATACCCTCGTACTCCAACACACCTTGTTACATACAAGGGGCGAAGGCTACCATAGAGATGTCAATTTCTACCCAGTTTACATACCTCCTGTACTCCATCACACACCGTCATACAAGGCCTAATGTAACATAGCGATGTACAAATTCTACCATTAACACATACCCCTTTGTACTCCATCACACACCTGTACATACAAGGGCTAATGTACCATAGAGATGATACATTCTACATTACACATTACTCCGTACTCCATACACACCGTACATTCAAGCGGCTCAATGTAACATAGAGATGTACATTCTACCATTACACATACCTCCTGTTTACTCCAGCAACCACCTGTACATTCAAGGCGCTAATGTACCATGAGATGTACAAATTCAACACATTTACACATACCCCTTGTTACTAATCACACAACCTGTTACATACAAGTGGCTAATGTAGCCATAGAGATGTACATTTCTACCAATTACACCATACCTCGGTACTACCATTTCAAGATCACCTGTTACATACAGGCCTAATGTTTACCATAGAGATGTACCAATTCTACCATTACACATACCACTTGTACTCCATCAACACACCTGTAAAACAAGGGGCCTCTAATGTACCATAGATATGTACAATTTCTACCATGACACATCCTCCTGTACTCCATCCACACCTGTACCATACCAAGGCCTAAGTTACCATAGAGATGTACAATTCTTTTTATACCAGTAACATACCTCTGTGACTCATCAACACCCCTGACATACAAGGCCTAATGATACCATAGAGATGTACCATTCTTACCATTACAATCACCCCTGTTACTCCACACACACTGTACACTACAGGCCTAAGTACCATCAGAGAAATGTACAATTCTACCCATTACACATACCTCCTGTACTCCATCACACCACTGTAACATACAAGGCTAATTGTACCATTAGAGGTGTACAATTTCTACCATTACAATACCTCCTGACTCCTCACACTCCTGTACAACAGGCTAATGTGTCCATGAGAGAGGTAACATTTACATTACACATACCTCCTGTATCCCATCACACACCTGTACATAAAGGCTAATGTACCATTAGGGAGAGTAAAATTCTATCCATACACATACCCCTGTACTCCATCACACACCTGTGTAATACAAGGCCTAATGTACCATAGGAGATGTTACAATTCTACCATACAAATACCCCTGCTACCCATCACACACCTGTACATTACTAAGGCCTAATGTACCATTAGAGATGGTCAATTCTTACCAGTACACATACCCCGTGTACACCATCACACACCGTACATACAAGGCGCTCATGGACCATAGAGATGTACAATTCTACCATTTACACATGACCCCCTGTACTCCATCACACACCTGTACTAAAAGGGCCCTAAGTACAATAGAGATGTACAATTCTACACATTACACATACCCTCTGTTACTCCATCACACACCTGTACATACAAGCACTAATGTACGCAAGAGATGTAAATTCTACAATGACACATAACCTCCTGTACTCCTCACACACTGTACATACAAGGCGCTAATGTACCATAGAGATGACAAATTCTACCATTCCACCTACCCCCTGTACTCCATCACACACCTGTACATACAAGGCGCTAGTACATGAGATGTACAATTTCTACCATTACACATACCCCTGTATCCATCACACCTGTACTACAAGGCCTAATGTACCATGAGATGTACAAGTCTACCATTAACAACCCCTGTACCTCCATCACACACCTGTATAAGCAAATACAAGAGGTACAACCTACCACAAGACCTGCCCAACCTTTTACACATTACATAGAGATGTCACAATTCTACATTACACAATACCCCATGTACTCCATCACAAACACCTGTATACAGGGCTAAGTACCATAGAGATGTACAATTTACATTACACATACCCCTGTACCCATCACACCACCTGTAACATCAAGGGCAATTGCTACATAGAGAGTTACATTCTTACCATTACAACATACCCCCTGTACTCCATGTAACACACCTGTACAACAAGCTAAGTAATAGTACCAAGAGAGGTAACAATTTAACATTACAACATACTCTTGACTCCATCACCACACCTGTAACATACAAGGGTAATGCTACCATAGGATGTTAACAAATTCTACCATTACACAAACATATCTTTAGTGTCATGTTATATTAATTAGTACAGCCGGATGTGTGAAAAATGAAATTATGTCCTACACACATTCCCTGTTTTTTTTACCACACACATACATAAGAGATAACAGGCCTTATATAAACACAGAATGACCACAATATCATTGTACACCACATCACCAATAGACTTTGCCCTGCACTATAACATCTAGACATTACAAGGCCTGAGTATATAACTGAAATGCACACACTGCTACAGGTATCCACTCACTTGTTATTGCAAAGGAGAGTTACATATTGTACACACAGCTGTTGCCAATACACTCATCCTATGTCAATTGTACCTTTATATTACACAGTATACATACAAGGTCTAATGTACTTTAGAGATGAACACACTACTTAGCAGAGCTATTCAGGTCATTACCCAACACAGGGCAGTATAACTCAGACAAACATAGGGGCTGCACTGATGTTGTGATTCAAGGCACAAACAGTCTGCAACAGGTCACACATCAACCACCTACCTTACAATGATATATAGAACACTGTGGGACATTACCAGCCAATGTTTAGAAGAATAACACACACACATCTTATGGGGCTTTGGTGGACAGTTCCACTGTTGTTGTTCTTACACCAAACACACAACACTGTGGCAAATCAACAAACACCCAACGGTATTACGGTATGGCCAGCGCTGACGTGAGGTGTTATCCTGGCTGGTGGACACTAACACCACCCTAGTTGAAAATACTCCCTCTGTGTGTACAACAAGGAAAATGGGCCGGGTGGTACTACAAATAAACAGTTTGCAAGGAATCGTATAATGTGTTTTTAATCTCTAATATTGTAAATAATCTTAATATGTAAATCATGGTTGGCACACCACTGGGCACATAGTTAAAATACTCACTAACACACTTACTGACCATGCCACTTTCCAACATACTAAAAATACTCACTAACACACTTACTGAACCATGCCACTTTCCAACACACTAAATTACTCACCAACACACTTACTGACCATGCCACTTTCCAACACACTAAATTACTCACCAACAAATTACTGACCATTGCCACCTTTCCAAACACAACTAAATTACTCACCAAACACTTATGACATGGCCACTTCCATTCCAACACACTAAATTACTTACAACCACTACTGACCCTGCCACTTGTCCAAACACTAAATTAACTCACCAAACACACTTAATGACCATGCCACTTTCCAACACACGACCTAAATTACTCACCAACACAACTTACTTGGACCATGCCACTTTCCAACCATAAAATACTTACCAACACACTTACTGCCATGGCCATTTTTCAAAACACACTAAAATTACTCACTAACACACTTACTGACCATGCACTTTCCAACACACTAAATTACTACCAACACACTTACTGACCATGCCATTTTTCAACACACTAAATACTCACCAACACACTTACCGACCATGCCACTTTTCCACACCACTAAATTACTCACCACACAATACTGACCATGCCACTTTCCAACACACTAATATACTACCAACACACTATACATGCCATTTTCAACCACACTAAATTACTCATAACACACTTACTGACCATGCCACTTTCCAACACACTAAATTACTTACCAACACACTTACTGACCATGCCATTTTTCAACACACTAAATTACTCACCAACACACTTATGACCATGCCATTTTCCAACACACTAAATTACTCACCAACACACTTACTGACCATGCCACTTTCCAACACACTAAATTACTTACCAACACACTTACTGACCATGCCATTTTCCAACACACTAAATTACTCACTAACACACTTACTGACCATGCCACTTTCCAACACACTAAATTACTTACCAACACACTTACTGACCATGCCATTTTTCAACACACTAAATTACTCCAACACACTTACGACCATGCATTTTCCAAACACACTAATATCACCAACACACTACGACATGCCATTTCCAACCACACTATATCACTCACCAACAGCACTTAAACCATAGCCACTTCCAACACACTAAATTACTCACTAAACACCACAGTTATGGACCATGCACTTCCAACACACTAAATTACTCACTAACACACTTACTGACCATGCCACTTTCCAACACACTAAATTACTCACTAACACACTTACTGACCATGCCATTTTCCAACACACTAAATTATCCCACTACACACTTACTGACCATGCCATTTCCAACCACTAAAAATTACTCAATAACCACTACTGACAATGCCACTTTCCAAACCACTAAATACTCACCACACACTTACTGACCATGCCATTTTCCAACACACTAAATTACTCACCAACACACTTTGACCATGCCACTTTCCAACACACTAAATTACTCACCAACACACTTTACTGACCAGTGCCACTTTCCAAAACACACTAAATTACTCACCAACACACTTACTGACCATGCCATTTTCCAACACACTAAATTACTCACTAACACACTTACTAACCATGCCACTTTCCAACACACTAAATTACTCACCAACACACTTACTGACCATGCCATTTTCCAACACACTAAATAATACTCACTAACACACTTACTAACCATGCCACTTTCCAACACACTAAATTACTCACCAACACACTTACTGACCATGTCATTTTCCAACACACACACAGACACACTGACCATCACTAGCACATTTGCCAACCAACCAACACACAAGTCCAATAATTCTCAATAGGCTCTAAGTTGGACTGAATATTGAATGGATCACAGAGGAGTCACAGGATTGTGGTTAATATACGCACAGTGCACTGAGGTTAATTGCAAATGGTACCAGATTACACTGTCTACTGTGTTAGGGTCATGGGTATGTACATATAGTACACACACACATTATACATATGGCCATGCTGGGTGAGACCATTCTGTTGTGTCCATATGTATATCTATATGTATAACACTATGTACATATAGTACACCACACCAACATATAATACACAGTGCATGCTGGGTGAGACCATTCTGTTAGGGTCCAACCCATGACATCTGCTAGTTGTTTTCACCTCTGGAACTAAACCAGGGAGAACTAAATGAGATCCCCCCCCCCCCATCACTTTGCCCTCTCCTCCTGATTTCTTTAGATTTATTTATTTCTTTAGACTTAAATCTGTTTGTGATTTTTATAGTGGGTAAACTGGCACAGACAAACAATTACCAAACAAAGAGATAAAAATAACATTTAACTGAGTAAAAAATGAACTGCTCCACAAAGCACATACAGTAACAAGCACAGACTGACACACATACAGTGACACACATACAGTAACACACACTTACAGTAACACGCAGACTGACACACAATATACAGTAACACGCACCAGACTGACACACATACAGTGACACACACTACAGTAACATGCAGACTGACACACACAACAGTGACAGGCACAGACTGACACACACATACAGTGACAGCACAGACTGACACACACATACAGTGACAAACTTACAGTAACAGCCAGACACACACATACAGTAACATGCAAGACTGAAACCACACATACAGTAACACACCACCTACAGTAACACGCACAGTACTGACAAAAACATGCAGTGACACACAAACAGTAAACACTCACAGACTGACACACACATGCAGTGACACACACCTACAGTAACACACACAGACTGACACACACATGCAGTGACACACAAACAGTAACACTCACAGACTGACACACACATGCAGTGACACACAAACAGTAACACGCACAGACTGACACACACATACAGTGACAGGCACAGACTGACACACACATACAGTGACACACACAAGACGCACACACACATACGATAACACACATTGACTGACACGCACATACAGAACACGAGACTAACACACACATAGTCACACACACAGTACTAGTAACATGCATATACGATACACAATTACCTGACAAACACAAACACATTGAAATATGATACAGGGACCCCCACAGTGAATCACACTCATACAGTGGCACACACACAGTAGTGACAGATACATACAGTGACAATTAGTGACAGTGACACAGATGAAGAAACAGTGACAGATACAGTAGTGACAGATACATACAGTGAATCACACACATCAGTTGAAAGACACAGTAGTGACAGTTCCATACAGTTACAATTAGTGAACACAGTTGTGACAGTTCCATACAGTGACAAACAACATAACAGCGGAAATATACATAGTGACCCACAGTGAATCACACATATACAGCGACACACACACACACACACACGTAGTGACTGGTACATACAGTGAAAACTAGTTATACGTGAAACCCACATATGTTAGTTCATTTCTAAGGAACTTATCCTCCGGACACACAGAGATGGGCCATGTAATAAAATTTGTGTTGGCTTTTAATATAAATGTACATTATTTTCTAGAGGTTGTGGAAATCTGCAAAGTTTTCCTGTTCCGATTCACATTGTTGACGTCTCACTGAAAGGCTCAGAAGGATCAATTTAACTATCTATGTTCCTAGGTTGTTAAACTCACCTCAACTGTGACAACAGCCATATATACACACCAACACTAAAGGAACTCCCTGCAATAAGACAGCATATATACCACACACACAGGGAACCCTGCATATACAGACAGACAGCCTATATACACACCAACATACAGGGAACTCCCTGCTATACAGACAGACAGCATATATACACACCAACACTACAGGGAAATCCCTGCAATATAGACAGACATTATACACACACCAACACACAGGGAACTCCCTGCATATACAGACAGAACAGCCATATATACACACCACACTACAGGGAACTCCCTGCATATACAGACAGCCATATATACACACCAACATACAGGGAACTCCCTGCTATACAGACAGAATATTAAACACCCAACACTACAGGGAACTCCCTGCATATCAGACAGACAACTATAATACACACCAACACTACAGGGAACTCCCTGCATATACAGACAGCCACATAGATACACACCAACACTACAGGGAACTCCCTGCATATACAGACAGACAGCCATATATACACACCAACCATACAGGGAACTCCCTGCATATACAGACAGACAGCATATATACACAAACACTAAGGGAACTCCCTGCTATACGACAGACATATTCACACCCAACACTACAGGAACTCCCTGCATATACAGACAGACAGCCAATATATACACACCAACACTACAGGGAACTCCCTGCATATACAGACAGACAGCCCATATTACACACCAACACTACAGGGAACTCCCTGCATATACAGACAGAACATATACACACCAACACTACAGGGAACTCCCTGCATATACAGACAGACATATATACACACCAACACTACAGGGAACTCCCTGCATATACAGACAGACAGACATAATACACACCAACACTACAGGGAACTCCCTGCAATATAGACAGACACCATATATACACACCAACACTACAGGGAACTCCCTGCATATACAGACAGACAGCCATATACACACCAACACTACAGGGAACTCCCTGCATATACAGACAGACAGCCATATATACACACCAACACTACAGGGAACTCCCTGCATATACAGACAGACAGCCATATATACACACCAACACTACAGGGAACTCCCTGCATATACAAGACGACCATATATAACACCCAACAACTACAGGGAACTCCCTGCATATACCGACAGCGCATATATACACACCAACACTACAGGGAACTCCCTGCATTACGACAGACAGCCATATATACACACCAACACTACAGGGAACTCCCTGCATATACAGACAGACAGCCATATATACACACCAACACTACAGGGAACTCCCTGCATATACAGACAGACACCTATATACACACCAACACTACAGGGAACTCCCTGCATATACAGACAGCCATATATACACACCAACACTACAGGGAACTCCCTGCATATACAGACAGACAGCCATATATACACACCAACACTACAGGGAACTCCCTGCATATACACAGAACCACGACACATATATACACACCAACACTACACAGGAACTCCCTGCATATACAGACAGACCATATATACACACAACATACAGGGAACTCCCTGCTATACAGACAGCCATATATACACCACCACACTACAGGAACTCCCTGCATATTACAGAACATGACCATATATACACACCAACACTACAGGGAACTCCCTGCATATACAGACAGACAGCACATATATTACACACCAACACTACAGGGAACTCCCTGCATATACAGACAGACAGCATAATACACACCCACACTACAGGGACTCCCTGCATATACAGACAGACACCATATATCACACCAACATCCAGGGACTCCCTGCATATACAGACAAGCCGCATATATATACACACCAACACTACAGGGAACTCCCTGCATATACAGACAGACAGACATATATACACACCAACACTACAGGGAACTCCCTGCATATACAGACAGACATATATACACACCAACACTACAGGGAACTCCCTGCATATACAGACAGACACCATATATTACACACAAACACTACAGGGAACTCCCTGCATATACAGACAGACAGCATAGATACACACCAAACACACGGGAACTCCCTGCATATACAGACAGACAGCCATATATACACACCAACACTACAGGGAACTCCCGGCATATACAGACAGACATATATTACACACCAACACTACAGGGACTCCCTGCATATACAGACAGACAATATAAACACCCAACACTACAGGGACTCCCTGCATATACAGACAGCCATATATACACACCAACACCCAGGGAGCTCCCTGCATATACAGACAGCACATATATACACACCCAACACTACAGGGAACTCCCTGCATAACAGACAGACCAATTACACACCAACACTACAGGGAACTCCCGCATATACAGACAGACAGCCATTATACACACCAACACTACAGGGAACTCCTGCATATACAGACAGAAGCCATATATACACACCCAACACTACAGGGAACTCCCTGCATAACAGCAGCATATATACACCAACAACAGGGAACTCACTGCATATACAGACAGCCATATATACACACCAACACTACAGGGAACTCCCTGCATATACAGACAGACAGCCATAATACACACCAACACACAGGAACTCCCTGCATATACAGACAGAAGCCAATAGACACACCCAACACTACAGGGAACTCCCTGCATATACAGACAGACAGCCATATATACACACCAACACTCAGGAACTCCTGCATATACAGACAGACGCCATATATACACCACCAACACTACAGGGAACTCCCTGCATATATACAGACAGCACAATACACACCAACACTACAGGGAGCTCCCTGCATATACAGACAGACAGCATATATACACACCAACACTACAGGGAACTCCCTGATAACAGAAGACAGCCATATATACACACAACACACAGGGAACTCCCTGCATATACAGACAGACACACATATATTACACACCAACACTACAGGGAATCCCTGCATATACAGACAGACAGACATATATACACACCAACACTACAGGGAGCTCCCTGCATATACAGACAGACAGCACTATATACACACCACACTACAGGGAACTCCCTGCCTATACACAGACAGCCATATATTACACACCACACTACAGGGAACTCCCTGCATATACAGACAGACAGACATATATACAACAACACTAAGGGAGCTCCCTGCATATACAGACAGACATATACACACCAACACTACAGGGAGCTCCCTGCATATACAGACAGACAGCATTATATACACACCAACTACAGGGAGCTCCCTGCATATACAGACAAAGCCAATATATACACACCAACACTACAGGACCCTCCGCATATACAGACAGCAGCCATATTACACACCAACACTACAGGGACTCCCTGCATACAGACAGACAGCCATATAAACACACCAACACTACAGGGAGCTCCCTGCATATACAGACAGAGCATATATACACACCAACACTACAGGGAACTCCTGCATATACAGACAGACATATATACACACCAACACTACAGGGAGCTCCCTGCATATACAGACAGACAGACATATATACACACCAACACTACAGGGAACTCCCTGCCTATACAGACAGACAGCCATATATACACACCAACACTACAGGGAGCTCCCTGCATATACAGACAGGCATATATACACACCAACACTACAGGGAACTCCCTGCATATACAGACAGACATATATACACACCAACACTACAGGGAGCTCCCTGCATATACAGACAGACACTATATACACACCCACACTACAGGGAGCTCCCTGCATATACAGACAGACATATATACACACCAACACTACAGGGAGCTCCCTGCATATACAGACAGACAAGCCATATATACACACCAACACTACAGGGAGTCCCCCGCATATACAGACGACATATATACACCCCAACACTACAGGGACTCCCTGCATATACAGAAGAAATATATACACACCAAACACTACAGGGAGCTCCCTGCATATACAGACAGCCATATATACACACCAACACTACAGGGACTCCCTGCATATAAGACAGACATATATACACACAACAACTACACGGGAACTCCCTGCATATACAGACAGACATATATACACACCAACACACAGGGAGCTCCCTGCATTATACAGACAGACATATATACACACCAACACTACAGGGAACGCCTGCATATACAGACAGACATATATACACCCAACACTACAGGGGAGCTCCCTGCATATACAGACAGACAGACATATATACACACCAACACTACAGGGAGCTCCCTGCATATACAGACAGACATATATACACACCAACACTACAGGGAACTCCTGCATATACAGACAGACATATATACACACCAACACTACAGGGAGCCCCTGCATATACAGACAGACGAATATAACACACCAACACTACAGGGAGTCCCTGCATAAGACAGACAAATATACACACCAACACTACAGGGAACCCCTGCATATACAGACAGACATATTACACACCAACACTACAGGGAGCTCCCTGCATAACAGACAGAAGAATATATACACACCAACACTACAGGGAGTCCTGCATATACAGACAGACATATACACACCAACACTACAGGGAACTCCCTGCATATACAGACAGACATATATACACACCAACACTACAGGGAACTCCCTGCATATACAGACAGACATATACACACCCAACACTACAGGGAACTCCCTGCATATACAGACAGACATATATACACACCAACACTACAGGGAACTCCCTGCATATACAGACAGACAGCCATATATACACACCAACACTACAGGGAACTCCCTGCATATACAGACAGACATATGTACACACCAACACTACAGGGAACTCCCTGCATATACAGACAGACAGCCATATATACACACCAACACTACAGGGAACTCCCTGCATATACAGACAGACAGCCATATATAAACACCAACACTACAGGGAACTCCCTGCATATACAGACAGACAGCCATATATACACACCAACACTACAGGGAGCTCCCTGCATATACAGACAGACAGCCATATATACACACAACCATACAGGGAAACTCCCTGCATATACAGACAGACAGCCATATATACACACCAAACACTACAGGGAACTCCCTGCATATACAGACAGCCATATATACACACCAACACTACAGGGAACTCCCTGCATATACAGACAGACAGCCATATATACACACAACACTACAGGGAACTCCCTGCATATACAGACAGCCATATATACACACCAACACTACAGGGAACTCCCTGCATATACAGACAGACAGACATATATACACATAACAATACAGGGAACTCCCTGCATAACAGACAGACAGCCATATATACACACCAACACTACAGGGAACTCCCTGCATATACAGACAGACATATATACACACCAACACTACAGGGAACTCCCTGCATATACTGACAGCCATATATACACACCAACACTACAGGGAACTCCCTGCATATACAGACAGACATATATACACACCAACACTACAGGAACTCCCTGCATATACAGACAGCCATATATGCACACCAACACATACAGGGAACTCCCTGCATATAACAGGACAGCATATATACACACCAAACATACAGGGAACTCCTGCATATACAGACAGCCAAATATACACACAACACTACAGGGAACTCCCTGCATATACAGACAGACAGACATATATACACACCAACACTACAGGGAACTCCTGCATATACAGACAAAATATTTACACACCAACACTACAGGGAACTCCTGCATAACAGACAGACAGCCATATATACACACCAACACTACAGGGAACTCCCTGCCTTATACAGAAGACAGCCATATATACACACACAACACTACAGGGAGCTCCTGCATATACAGACAGACAGGACATATATACAACCAACACTACAGGGAAAATCCCTGCATATACAGACAGACAGCCATATAACACACCAACACTACACGGGAACTCCCTGCATATACAGACAGACATATAACACACCAACACTACAGGGAACTCCCTGCATAACAGACAAGACAGCATAATACACACCAACACTACAGGGAGCTCCCTGCATATACAGACAGACATATATACACACCAACACTACAGGGAACTCCTGCCATATACAGACAGACATATGTACACACCAACACTACAGGGAACTCCCTGCATATACAGACAGACATATATACACACCAACACTACAGGGAACTCCCTGCATATACAGACAGACAGACATATATACACACCAACACTACAGGGAACTCCCTGCATTACAGAACAGACATATGTACACACCAACACTACAGGGAACTCCCTGCATATACAGACAGCCAATTCACACACCACACTACAGGAATCCCTGCATATACAGACAGACATATATACACACCAACACTACAGGGAACTCCCTGCATATACAGACAGACAGCCATATATACACACCAACACTACAGGGAGCTCCCTGCATATACAGACAGACAGACATATATACACACCAACACTACAGGGAACTCCCTGCATATACAGACAGACAGACATATACACACCAACTACACAGGGAACTCCCTCATATACAGACAGCCATATATACACACCAAACACTACAGGGAACTCCCTGCATATACAGACAGACTATTATACACCCAACACACAGGGAACTCCCTGCATATACATACAGCAGCATATATACAAACAACACTACAGGGAATCCCCTGCATATACAGGACAGCCATATATACACACCAAACACTACAGGGACTCCCTGCATATACAGACAGACATATAAACACCAACACTACAGGGAGCTCCCTGCATATACAGACAGACATATATACACACCAACACTACAGGGAGCTCCCTGCATATACAGACAGACATATATATACACACCAACACTACAGGGAGCTCCCTGCATATACAGACAGACATATGTACACACCAACACTACAGGGAGCTCCCTGCATATACAGACAGACAATATATACACACCAACACTACAGGGAGCTCCCTGCATATACAGACAGACATATATACACACCAACACTACAGGGAGCTCCCTGCATATACAGACAGACATATATACACACCAACACTACAGGGAGCTCCTGCATATACAGACAGACATATATACACACCAACACTACAGGGAGCTCCCTGCATATACAGGCAGACATATATTACACACCAACACTACAGGGAACTCCCTGCATATACAGACAGACAGACATATATACACACCAACACTACAGGGAGCTCCCTGCATATACAGACAGCCATATATACACACCAACACTACAGGGGACTCCCTGCATATACAGACAGACATAATACACACCAACACTACAGGGAGCTCCCTGCATATACAGACAGACATATGTACACACCAACACTACAGGGAGCTCCCTGCATATACAGGCAGACATATATACACACCAACACTACAGGGAACTCCCTGCATATACAGACAGACATATGTACACACCAACACTACAGGGAACTCCCTGCATATACAGACAGACATATATACACACCAACACTACAGGGAGCTCCCTGCATATACAGACAGACATAGTACACACCAAAAACTACAGGGAGCTCCCTGCATATACAGACAGACAGCCATATATACACACAACCAACTACAGGGAGCCTGTCTATACAGACAGACAGACATATATACACACCAACACTACAGGGAACTCACTGCATATACAGACAGACAGACATATATACACACCAACACTACAGGGAACTCCCTGCATATTACAGACAGACAGACATATATACACACCAACACTACAGGGAGCTCCCTGCATATACAGACAGACAGCCATATATACACACCAACACTTCAGGGAACTCCTGCATATACAGACAGACAGACATATATACACACCAACACTACAGGGAACTCCCTGCATATACAGACAGGCATATGTACACACCAACACTACAGGGAGCTCCCTGCATATACAGACAGACATATGTACACACCAACACTACAGGGAGCTCCCTGCATATACAGGCAGACATATATACACACCAACACTACAGGGAACTCCCTGCATATACAGACAGACATATGTACACACCAACACTACAGGGAGCTCCCTGCATATACAGACAGACATATGTACACACCAACACTACAGGGAGCTCCCTGCTATACAGACAGACATATATACACACCAACACTACAGGGAAACTCCCGCATATACAGACAGACATATGTACACACCAACACTACAGGGAGCTCCCTGCATATACAGACAGACATATATACACACCAACACTACGGGAGCTCCCTGCATATACAGACAGACATATAGTACACACCAACACTACAGGGAGCTCCCTGCATATACAGACAGACAGCCATATATACACACCAACACTACAGGGAGCTCCCTGCATATACAGACAGACAGACATATATACACACCAACATACAGGGAACTCCCTGCATATACAGACAGACAGACATAATACACACCAACACTACAGGGAGCTCCCTGCATATACAGACAGACAGACAAATATACACACCAACACTACAGGGAGCTCCCTGCATATACAGACAGACAGCCATATATACACACCAACACTTCAGGGAACTCCCTGCATATACAGACAGACAGACATATATACACACCAACACTACAGGGAACTCCCTGCATATACAGACAGGCATATGTACACACCAACACTACAGGGAGCTCCCGCATATACAGACAGACATATGTACACACCAACACTACAGGGGGCTCCCTGCATATACAGACAGCCATATATACACACCAACACTACAGGGAACTCCCCGCATATACAGACAGACATATGTACACACCAACACTACAGGGAGCTCCCTGCATATACAGACAGACATATGTACACACCAACATACAGGGAGCTCCCTGCATATACAGACAGACAGCCATATATACACACCAAACTACAGGGAACTCCCTGCATATACAGACAGACATATGTACACACCAACACTACAGGGAACTCCCTGCATATACAGACAGCCATATATACACACCAACACTACAGGGAGCTCCCTGCATATACAGACAGCCATATATACACACCAAACTACAGGGAACTCCCTGCAATACAGACAGACAGCCATATATACACACCAACACTACAGGGAGCTCCCTGCATATACAGACAGACATATATACACACCAACACTACAGGGAGCTCCCTGCATATACAGACAGACAGCCATATATACCCCCAACACTACAGGGAGCTCCCTGCATATACAGACAGACAGCCATATATACACACCAACACTACAGGGAGCTCCCTGCATATATAGAAAGACATATATACACACCAACACTACAGGGAGCTCCCTGCATATACAGACAGACATATGTACACACCAACACTACAGGGAGCTCCGCATATACAGCAGACAGCCATTATACACACCAACACTACAGGGAGCTCGCTGCATAACAGCAGACAGCCATATATACACACCAACACTACAGGGAGCTCCTGCATATACAGACAGACAGCCATATATACACAACCAACACTACAGGGAACTCCCTGCATATACAGACAGACAGCCATATATACACACCAACACTACAGGGAGCTCCCTGCATATATAGACAGACATATATACACACCAACACTACAGGAGCTCCGCATATACAGACAGCATATGTACACACCAACACTACAGGGAGCCCCTGCATATACAGACAGCAATATGTACACACCAACACTACAGGGAGCTCCTGCATATACAGACAGACATATGTACACACCAACACTACAGGGAGCTCCTGCATATACAGACAGACATATGTACACACCAACACTACAGGGAGCTCCCTGCATATACAGACCAGACATATGTACACACCAACAACTACAGGGAGCTCCCTGCATATACAGACAGACATATGTACACACATAACCCTAACTTGTATCCTGTGTTACGATGGAAGTCGTTCTAGAAACACCATTTTATCTCTAATGATTGCAATTTCCCAGCATTCATTCCTAACCCAGCCCCATGATGCGAATTAAAACTACATCCCCATGATTATTACAATACTATTTCCTTATATTGAGCTTTGCGGCGTCAATCATAGAGAGACATGGAACCTACTGGATTTACTTACAGAATGGAGAAGTGGCTGTTACTTCCTGTAAGGGGGGATGATATTTCCTGGGCACAGTGATTCCTTCCTGTTACACTGGAGCTGTCCACTTAATTCACATCTATGGATTGGATGGGATTGGAATCCTGCAGAGAGAGAGGATTGGATTAATGACCCCCATACAGTCTGATCTGTCTATGGACCAGGGGAGGAGAACAAGTCATTAGGCAGCTAATCTGACCTCCTGATGTTTTAAAAACTACAAACTTCCAGCATTCCTCTAGAACAGCAAAGGGCATCAGGGAATGCGGGAGTTTAGAATTACTGGTTGCCTTTCCCTGCTGTAGCAATTTACCCTGTCTGCATATACAGACAGACAGATGCCAATGTTACATAACCTCTGCCAGTGTTATATGGTCTGTGCCAATTTTACAAAACCTGTGCCGGTGTTATATGGTCTGTGCCAATGTTACAAAACCTCTGCCAGTGTTATACAGTCTGTGCCAATGTTACATAACCTCTGCCAGTGTTATACGGTCTGTGCCAATGTTACATAACCTCTGCCAGTATTATATGGTCTGTGCCAATGTTACATAACCTCTGCCAGTGTTATATGGTCTGTGCCAATTTTACAAAACCTGTGCCGGTGTTATATGGTCTGTGCCAATGTTACAAAACCTCTGCCAGTGTTATACAGTCTGTGCCAATGTTACATAACCTCTGCCAGTGTTATACGGTCTGTGCCAATGTTACATAACCTCTGCCAGTTACAGGGAACTCCTGCATCATACAGACACATATATCACACCAAACTACAAGGGAAATCCCTGCATATACGACAGACAGCCATATATACACACCAACACTACAGGGAACTCCCTCATTCAGACAACAGCCATATATACACACCACACTACAGGGAACTCCTGCATATACAGACAGACGATATATACACACCAACACTACAGGGAACTCCTGCATATACAGACAGACACAACAGCCATATATACACACCAACACTACAGGGAACTCCCTGCATATCAGAACAGACAGCCTAATACACACCAACACTACAGGGAACTCCCTGCATATACAGACAGCCATATATACACACCAACACTACAGGGAACTCCCTGCATATACAGACAGACAGCATATATACACAACCAACCTACAGGGAACTCCCTGCATATACAGAACAGCCATATATACACACCAACACTACAGGGAACTCCCTGCATATACAGACAGACACATATATACACAGAACACTACAGGGAACTCCCTGCATATAGACAGGACAGACAGCCATATATACACACCACACTACAGGGAACTCCCTGCATATACAGACAGCCATTATACACACCAACACTACAGGGAACTCCCTGCATATACTGACAGCCATATATACACACCAACACTACAGGGAACTCCCTCATATACAGACAGACATATATACAACACCAACACACAGGAACTCCCTGCATATACGACAGCCATATATCACACCAACACTACAGGGAACTCCCTGCATATACAGACAGACATATATACACACCAACACTACAGGGAACTCCCTGCATATACAGACAGCCATATATACACACAACCACAGGGAACTCCTGCATATACAGCAGACAACATATATACACACCAACACTACAGGGAACTCCCTGCATATACAGACAGACCCATATATACAACACCAACACTACAGGGAACTCCCTGCATATACAGACAGACAGCCATATATACACACCAACACTACAGGGAACTCCCTGCATATACAGACAGACAGCCTATATACACACCAACACTACAGGGAATCCTGCATATACAGACAACAGACATATATACACACCAACACTAAGGGAACTCCCTGCATATACAGACAGACAGCCATATATACACACCAACACTACAGGGAACTCCCTGCATATACAGACAGACATATATACACACCAACACTACAGGGAACTCCCTGCATATACAGAAAGACAGCCCATATTACACACCAACACTACGGGACTCCCTGCATATACAGACAGACACATATATACACACACACAACACTACAGGGAACTCCCTGCATATACAGACAGACATTGTACACACCAAACACTACAGGAACTCCTGCATATACAGACAGACATATTACACACCAACACTACAGAGACTCCCTGCATATACAGACAGACAACATATATACACACCAACACTACAGGGAACTCCCTGCATATACAGACAACATATTACACACCAACACTACAGGGAACTCCCTGCATATACAGACAGCCATATATACACACCAACACACAGGAACTCCCTGCATATACAGACAGACATATATACACCAACACACAGGGAACTCCCTGCATATACAGACAGACACCATATATACACAACAACACTACAGGGACTCCCTGCATATACAGACAGACAGACATATTACCAAACCACACTACAGGGAACTCCCTGCATATACAGACAGCATATTACACACCAACCACATACAGGGAACTCCTGCATATACAGACAGCCATATATACCACCAACACTACAGGAACTCCTGCATATACAGACAGACATCATATACACACCAACACTACAGGGAACTCCCTGCATATACAGACAGACAGCCATATATACACACCAACACTACAGGGAACTCCCTGCTATACAACAGAGCCATATCTACACCCCAACAACTACAGGGACTCCCTGCATATACAGACAGACATATATACACACCAACACTACAGGGACTCCCTCATATACAGACAGCAACAAATATACACACCAACCTACAGGGAGCTCCCTGCATATACAGACAGACATATATACACACAAACACAGGGACTCCTGCATATACGACAGACATATCACACCAACACTACAGGAGCTCCCTGCATATACAGACAGACATATATACACACACCACAACAAGGGAGCTCCCTGCATATACAGACAGACATAATGTACACACCAACACTACAGGGACTCCCTGCATATACAGACAGACATATATCAACACCAACACTACAGGGAGCTCCCTGCATATACAGACAGACATATATACACAAACCAACACTACAGGGAGCTCCCTGCATATACAGCAGACATATATACACACCAACACTACAGGGAACTCCCTGCATATACAGACGACAGCATATATACACACCAACACTACAGGAGCTCCCTGCATATACAGACAAGCCATATATACACACCAACACTACAGGGAACTCCCTGCATAACAGACAGACAATATACACACCAACACTACAGGAGCTCCCTGCATATACAGACAGACATATGTACACCCCAACACTACAGGGAGCTCCCTGCATATACAGACAGACTATATAACACCCAACTCTACAGGGACTCCCTGCATTACAGACAGACATATGTACACACCAACACTACGGGGCTCCCTGCATATACAGACAGACATATATATACACAAACCAACACTACAGGGAGCTCCGGCATATACAGACAGACATATTACACACCAACACTACAGGAGCTCCCTGCATATACAGAACAACAGCCATATATACACACCAACACTACAGGGAGCTCCCTGCATATACAGACAGACAGACATATATACACACCAACACTACAGGGAACTCCCTGCATATACAGACAGACAGACATATATACACACCAACACTACAGGGAACTCCCTGCATATACAGACAGACAGACATATATACACACCAACACTACAGGGAGCTCCCTGCATATACAGACAGACAGCCATATATCACACCAACACTTCAGGGAACTCCCTGCATATACAGACAGACAGACATATATACACACCAACACTACAGGGAACTCCCTGCATATACAGACAGGCATATGTACACACCAACACTACAGGGAGCTCCCTGCATATACAGACAGACATATGTACACCCAACACTACAGGGACTCCCTGCATATACAGGCAGACATATATACACACACAACACTACAGGGACTCCCTGCATATACAACAGACATATGTACCCACCAACACTACAGGGAGCTCCCTGCATATACAGACAGACTATGTACACCACAACACTACACAGGAGCTCCCTGCATATACCAGGCAGACATATATACACACCAACACTACAGGGAACTCCCTGCATATACAGACAGACATATGTACACACCAACACTACAGGGACTCCCTGCATATCAGACAGACTATACACACCACCACTACAGGGAGCTCCCTGCATATACAGACAGACATATGTACACACCAACACTACAGGGAGCTCCCTGCATATACAGACAGACAGCCATATATACACACCAACACTACAGGGAGCTCCCTGCATATACAGACAGACAGACATATATACACACCAACACTACAGGAACTCCCGGCATATACAACAGACAGACAATACACACCAACACTACAGGGAGCTCCCTGCATATACGACAGACAGACAATATACACACCAACACTACAGGGAGCTCCCTGCATATACAGACAGACAGCCATATATACACACCAACACTACAGGGAACTCCCTGCATATACAGACAGACAGACATATATACACACCAACACTACAGGGAACTCCCTGCATATACAGACAGGCATATGTACACACCAACACTACAGGGAGCTCCCTGCATATACAGACAGACATATGTACACACCAACACTACAGGGGGCTCCCTGCATATACAGACAGCCATATATCACACCCAACACTACAGGGAACTCCCTGCATATACAGACAGACATATGTACACACCAACACTACAGGGAGCTCCCTGCATATACAGACAGACATATGTACACACCAACACTACAGGGAGCTCCCTGCATATACAGACAGACAGCCTATATATACACACCAACACTACAGGGAACTCCCTGCTATACAGACAGACTATGTACACACCAACACTACAGGGAACTCCCTGCATATACAGACAGCCATATATACACACCAACACTACAGGGAGCTCCCTGCATATACAGACAGACATATATACACACCAACACTACAGGGAGCTCCCTGCATATACAGACAGACGCCATATATACACACCAACACTACAGGGAGCTCCCTGCATATACAGACAGACATATATACACACCAACCTACAGGGAGCTCCCTGCATATACAGACAGACAGCCATATACACACCAACACTACAGGAGCTCCCTGCATATACAGACAGACGCCATATATACACACCAACACTACAGGGAGCTCCCTGCATATATAGACAGACATATTACACACACCACACTACAGGAGCTCCCTGCATATACAGACAGACATATGTACACACCAACACTACAGGAGCTCCCTGCATATACAGACAGACAGCCATATATACACACCAACACCTACAGGGAGCTCGCTGCATATACAGACAGACAGCCATATATACACACCAACACTACAGGGAGCTCCCTGCATATACAGACAGACAGCCATATATACACACCACAACACTACAGGGAACTCCCTGCATATACAGACAGACAGCCATATATACACACCAACACTACAGGGAGCTCCTGCATATATAGACAGACATATATACACACCAACACTACAGGGAGCTCCCTGCATATACAGACAGACATATGTACACACCAACACTACAGGGAGCTCCCTGCATATACAGAAGACGACATATGTACACACCACACTCACAGGGAGCTCCCTGCATATACAGACAGACATATGTACACACCAACACTACAGGGAGCTCCCTGCATATACAGACAGACATATGTACACACCAACACTACAGGGAGCTCCCTGCATATACAGACAGACATATGTACACACCAACACTACAGGGAGCTCCCTGCATATACAGACAGACATATGTACACACATAACCCTAACTTGTTATCCTGTGTTACGATGGAAGTCGTTCTAGAAACACCATTTATCTCTAATGATTGCAATTTCCCAGCATTCATTCTAACCCAGCCCCATGATTGCGAATTAAACCTACATCCCCATGATTATTACAATACTATTTCCTTATATTGAGCTTTGCGGCGTCAATCATAGAGAGACATGGAACCTACTGGATTTACTTACAGAATGGAGAAGTGTCTGTTACTTCCTGTAATGGGGGATGATATTTCCTGGTGCACAGTGATTCCTTCCTGTTACACTGGAGCTGTCCACTTAATATCACATCTATGGTATGGATTGGATTGGAATCCTGCAGAGAGAGAGATTGGATTAATGACCCCCATACAGTCTGATCTGTTCTATGGACCAGGGAGAGAACAAGTCATTAGGCAGCTAATCTGACCTCCTGATGTTAAAAACTACAACTTCCAGCATTCCTCTAGAACAGCAAAGGGCATTCAGGGAATGCTGGGAGTTTAGAATTACTGGTTGCCTTTCCCTGCTGTACGCAATTACCCTACCTGTCTGCATATACAGACAGACCGCCAATGTTACATAACCTCTGCCAGTGTTATATGGTCTGTGCCAATGTTACATAACCTCTGCCAGTGTTATACGGTCTGTGCCAATGTTACATAACCTCTGCCAGTATTATATGGTCTGTGCCAATGTTACATAACCTCTGCCAGTGTTATATGGTCTGTGCCAATTTTACAAAACCTTGCGGTGTTATATGGTCTGTGCCAATGTTACAAACCTCTGCCAGTGTTATACAGTCTGTGCCAATGTTACATAACCTCTGCCAGTGTTATACGGTCTGTGCCAATGTTACATAACCTCTGCCATTGTATA
>JAACNH010004180.1:0-25243 GCA_019447015.1 Hymenochirus boettgeri | reverse complement strand
TTAGCTTATCAGAATTACCCCCTTTATCAGCTTAGTCGAACCCCCCCCCCCCCCCCATTAACCTTTGCTCTCATCACTCAGGAAGACCTTTCGCTATTCAGAATTCAACTCGCATCAGCTCAGATTACCCTTCGCCGCTTAATCAGAATTACCCTTCGCTTATTCAGAATTACCCTTCGCTTATTCAGAATTACCCTTCGCTTAGTCAGAATTACCCTTCGCTTATTCAGAATTACCTTTCGCTATTCAGAATTACCCTTCGCTTAGTCAGAATTACCCTTCGCTAAGTCAGAATTACCTTTCGCTTATTCAGAATTACCCTTCGCTTAGTCAGAATTACCCTCCGCTTAATCAGAATTACCCTGACCCTTCGCTTAGTCAGATTCTTTTCGCTTATTCAGAATTACGCTTCGCTTATTCAGAATACCCTTCGCTAGTCAAATGACCACCTCTGCTTAATCAGAATTACCCTTTGCTTATTCAGAATTACCCTTCACTATTCAGAATTACCTTCGCTTACGAATTACCCTTCGCATATTCAGAATTATCCTTCGCTTATTCAGAATTATCCTTCGCTTATTCAGAATACCCTTCGCTTATCAGAATTACCCGCTCCTCCGCTAATCAGAATTACCCTTCGCTAGTCAGATTACCCTTCGCTTAGTCAGAATTACCCTTCGCTTAATAAGAATTACCCTCCGCTTAATCAGAATTACCCTTCGCTTATTCAAATACCCTTCGCTTATTCATTAGCTTACTTATCGTTACCAAAATTATCCTTACTTACATCAGACATTACCCCTTCGCTTAGTCAATTTACCTTCGCTTAATCAGAATTACCCTTCCTATTCAGAATTACCCTTTGCTTAGTCAGAATAACCCTTCACTTAGAGAGAATAACCCTTCGCTTCAGCAGAATTACCCATCGCTTTCATCGAATTACCCTTCGCGTATTCAAAATTCCCTTCGCTTAGTCAGAATTACCCTTCGCTTAGCTAGAATACCCTTCGCTTACTAGAATTACCCTTCCATTATTCAGATTTACACTTTGCTTAGTCAGAATAGCCCTTCATTAGAGAAATTACCCTTCTCCTTATCAGAATTACCCTTTGCTAGTCAGAATTACCCTTTGCTTAGTCAGAATTATCCTTCGTTTAGTCAGAAATACCCTTCGCTTAATCAATTACCCTTTGCTTAGTCAGATTACCCTTCGCTTAGTCAGAATAACCCTTTCTTAGTTACCCTTCGCTTAATCAGAGAATTACCCTTCGCTTAGTCAGAATTATCCTTCCATTATTCACATTAACCCTTTGCTTAGTCAGAATTACCCTCTCTTAGAGAGAATTACCCTTCGCTTCGTCAGATTACCTTTCTTTATCAGAATTACCCTTTGCTTAGTCAGAGTTAACCCTTTTCTTAGTCAGAGTTATGCTTTGCTTAGTCAGAATTACCCATTGCTTCATCGGAATTACCCTTCCATTATTCAGAATTACCCTTTGCTTAGTCAGAATAACCCTTCACTTAGAGAGAATTACCCTTCGCTTCAGCAGAATTACCCATCTCTTCATCAGAATTACCCTTCGCGTAGTTCAAAATTACCCTTCGCTTAGTCAGAATTACCCTTCGCTTAGCTAGAATTACCCTTCCATTATTCAGATTTACACTTGCTTAGTCAGAATAGCCTTCATCACTTAGAGAGAATTACCCTTCTCCTATCAGAATTACCCTTTGCTAAGTCAGAATTACCCTTTTCTTAGTCAGAATTAATCCTTCGCTTAGTCAGAATACCCTTCGCTTAATCAGAATTACCTTCGCTTAGTCAGAATTATCCTTCGCTTATCAGAATTACCCTTCGCTAGTCAGAATTACCCTTCGCTTAGTCAGAATTACCCTTCGCTTAGTCAGAATTACCTTTCACTTAGTACAGAATTACCCTCCGCTTAATCAGAATTACCCTTCGCTTATTCAGAATTAACCCTTCGCTTATTCAGAATTACCCTTCATATTGAATTACCCTTCGCTTAGCAGAATTAACCTTTGCTTATTCAGAATTACCTTTCGCTATTCGAATTACCCTTCGATTAGTCAGAATTACTTACTTTATCTTTTTTCGTAATCTTAATAATAATACCTCTGCTTATCAGAATTACCCTTCGCTTATTCCAGAATTACCCTTCGCTTAGTCAGAATTACCCTTCGCTTAGTCAGAATCCCTTCGCTTAATACTTCGCACAGAATTACCCTTCGCTTAGTCAGATTACCCTTCGCTAAGTCCGAATTACCTTTCGCTTATTCAGAATTACCCTTCGGCTTAGTCAGAATTACCTCTCGCTTATCATAATTACCCTCGCTTAGTCAGAATTACCCTCGCTATTCAGAATTACCTCGCTTATTCAGAATACCCTTCGCTTATTCACAGAATTACCCTCCTCTTAATCAGAATTACCCTCCGCTATTTCAGAATTACCCTTCGCTTATTCAGAATTAACCCTTCGCTTATTCAGAATTACCCTTCGCCTATCAGAATTACCCTTCGCTATTCAATTACCCTCGCTTATTCAGAATTACCCTCGCTTATCAGAATTACCCTCCGCTTAATCAGAATTACCCTTCGCTTAGTCAGAATTACCTTTCCTTATCAGAATTACCCTTCCGCTTATTCAGAATTACCCTTCGCTAGTCAGAATTACCCTCTGCTTAATCAGAATTAACCTTTGCTTATTCGAATTACCCTTCACTATTCAGAATTACCCTTCGCTTATTCAGAATTACCCTTCGCATATTCAGAATTATCCTTCGTCTTATTCGAATTACCCTTCGCTTAATCAGAATTACCCTCGCTTAATTCAGAATTACCCTTCCTTAGTCAGAATTACCCTTCGCTTGTCAGAATTACCCTTCGCTAGTCAAATTACCCTTCGCTTAGTCAAATTACCCTCGCTTAATCAGAATTACCCTCCGCTTAATCAGAATTACCCCCGCTTAAAGAATTACCCCTCCGCTTAATCAGAATACCCTTCGCTTATTCAGAATTACCTCCGCTTAGTCAGAATTATCCTTAGCTTAGTCAGAATTACCCTTCGCTAGTCACATTTACCCTTCGCTTATCAGATTACCCTTCCATTATTCAGAATTACCCTTTGCTTATTCAGAATACCCTTCACTTAGAGAGAATTACCCTTCCTTCAGCAGAATTACCCATCGCTTCATCAGAATTACCCTTCGCGTAGTTCAAAATTACCCTTCGCTTAGTCAGAATTAACCTTCGCTTAGCTAGAATTACCCTTCATTATTCATATTTACACTTTGCTTAGTCAGAATGCCCTTCACTTAGAGAGAATTACCCTTCTCCTTATCAGAATTACCCTTTGCTAAGTCAAATTACCCTTTGCTTAGTCAGAATTATCCTTCGTTAGTCAGAATACCCTTCGCTTAATCAGAATACCCTTTGCTTAGTCAGAATTACCCTTCGTCCTTAGTCAGAATAACCCTTTTCTAGTTACCCTTCGCTTAATCAGAATTACCCTTCGCTTGTCAGAATTATCCTTCATTATTCACAATTACCCTTTGCTTAGTCAGAATTACCCTTCTCTTAGAGAGATTACCCTTCGCTTCGAAATTACCTTTGCTTGTCAGAATTAACCCTTTTGCTTAGTCAGAGTTACCCTTTTCTTAGTCAGAGTTTATGCTTTGCTTAGTCAGAATTACCCTTGCTTCATCGGAATTACCTTCCATTATTCAGAATTACCCTTTGCTTAGTCAGAATAACCCTTCACTTAGAGAGAATTACCCTTCGCTTCAGCAGAATACCCATCGCTTCATCAGAATTCCCCTTCCGTAGTCAAAATTACCCTTCGCTTAGTCAGAATTACCCTTCGCTTAGCTAGAATTACCCTTCCATTATTCAGATTTACACTTGCTTAGAATAGCCTTCACTTAGAGAGAATTCCCTTCTCCTTATCAGAATTACCCTTGCTAAGTCAGAATTCCCTTTGCTTAGTCAGAATTATCCTTCGCTTAGTCAGAAATACCCTTCGCTTAATCAGAATTACCTTCGCTTAGTCAGAATTATCCTTCGCTTAGTCAGAAATACCCCGCTTAATCAGAATTACCCTTTGCTTAGTCAATTATCCTTCGCTTAGTCAGAAAACCCTTCGCTTAATCAGAATTACCCTTCCTTATCAGAATTATCCTTTCGCTTATTCAGAATAACCCTTTTCTTGTCAGTTACCCTTCGCTTATCAGAATTACCCTTCGCTTAGTCAGAATTATCCTTCCACTTTTCACAATTAACCCTTTGCTTAGTCAGAATTACCCTTCTCTTAGAGAGAATTACCCTTCGCTTCGTCAGAATTACCCTTTGCTTAGTCAGAATTACCCTTTGCTTAGGCAGTTACCCTTTTCTTATCAGAGTTATGCTTTGCTTAGTCAGATTACCCTTGCTTCATTGAATTACCCTTCCATTATTCAGAATTACCCTTCCATTATTCAGAATTACCCTTTGCTTAGTCAGAATTTACCCTTCCATTATCCAGAATTACCCTTCACTAGTCAGATTTCCCTCGCTTAATCAGAATTACCATCCATTATTCAGAATTACCCTTAACTTAGTCAGATTTCCCTTCGCTTAATCAGAATTACCCTTCCACTATTCAGAATTATCCTTTGCTTAGTCAGAATTACCCTTCGCTTAATCAGAATTATCCTTCGCTTAGTCAGAATTATCCCTTCGCTTATTCAGAATTACCCTTCGCTTATCAAATTACCTTCGCTTAATCAGAATTACCCTTCACTTTATTCAGATTACCCTTCGCTTAATCAGAATTACCCTTCGCTTAGTCAGAATTACCCTTCGCTTAGTCAGAATTACCCTTCGCTTATCAAATTACCCTCGTATGTCGAATTACCCTCGCTTATCAGATTACCTTCGCTTAATCAGAATTACCCTTAGCTTAGTCAGAATTACCCTTCGCTTATTCAGAATTACCCCTTCGCTTCGTCAAATTACCCTTTGCTTAGTCAGAATTCCCCTTGCTAGTCAGTTACCCTTTTCTTTCAGAGTTATGCTTTGCTTAGTCAGAATTACCCATTGCTTCATTGGAATTACCCTTCCATTATTCAGAATTACCCTATCCATATTAAATTACTTGCTTATCAGAATTACCCTTGCTTAGTCAGAATTACCCTCATTATCCAGAATTACCTTCACTTAGTCAGAATTTCCCTTCGCTTAATCAGAATTACCCTTCCATTATTCAGAATTACCCTTAACTTAGTCAGAATTTCCCTTCGCTTAATCAGAATTACCCTTCCACTATTCAGAATTATCCTTTTGCTTAGTCAGAATTACCCTTCGCTTAATCAGAATATACCTTCGCTTAGTCAGAATTACCCTTCGCTTATTCAGAATTACCCTTCGCTATTCAGAATTTCCCTTCGCTTAATCAGAATTACCATTCCATTATTCAGATACCCTTAACTAGTCAGAATTTCCCTTCGCTTAATCAGAATTACCCTTCCCACTATTCAGAATTACTCCTTGCTTAGTCAGAATTACCCTTCGCTTAATCAGTAATTATCCTTCCTTAGTCAGAATTTACCCTTCGCTTATTCAGAATTACCCTTCGCTTATTCAGAATTACCCTTCGCTTAATCAAATTAAACCCTTCGCTTAGTCAGAATTACCCTTCGCTTAATCAGAATTACCCTTCCTTATGTACTCTTATTCAGAATTACCTCGCTTATTCGCTTATTCCAGAATACCCTTCGCTTAATCAGAATTACCCTTCGCTTAATCAGAATTAACCCTTACTTAGTCAGAATTACCCTTCGCTTATTCAGAATTACCCTTCGCTTCGTCAGATTACCCTTTGCTTGTCAGAATTACCCTTTGCTTAGTCAGATACCTTTTCTTAGTCAAGTTATGCTTTGCTTATTCAGAATTACCCATTGCTTCATTGGAATTACCCTTCCATTATTCATAAATTACCCTTTCCATTATTCAGAATACCCTTTGCTTAGTCAGAATTACCCTTTGCTTGTCAGAATCCCTTCCATTCCAGATTACCCTCACTTAGTCAATTTCCCTTCGCTTAATCGAATTACCCTTCCTTATTCAGAATTACCCTTAACTTAGTCAGAATTTCCCTCGCTTAATCAGAATTAACCTTCCACTATCAGAATTATCCTTTGCTTAGTCAGAATTACCCTTCGCTTAATCAGAATTATCCTTCGCTTAGTCAGAATTACCCTTCGCTTATTCAGAATTACCCTTTCGCTTCTCAGTAATTACCCTTCGCTTAATCAGAATTACCCTTCGCTTATTCAGATACCCTTCCATCTATTACCTTCGCTTAGTCAGAATTACCCTTCGCTTAGTCAGAATACCCTTCGCTTAGTTCATGAATTACCCTTCGCTTATTCAGATACCCTTCGCTTATCAGAATTACCCTTCGCTTAATCAGAATTACCCTTAGTTAGTCAGAATTACCTTCGCTTATTCAGAATTACCCTTCGCTTATTCAGAATTACCCTTCGCTTAGTCAGAATTACCCTTCGACTTAGTCCCATTTACCCTTCCTTCGCCTAATCAGAATTACCCTTCCATTATTCAGAATTACCCTTTGCTTAGTCAGAATAACCTTCACTTAGAGAGAATTACCCTTCGCTTCAGCAGAATTACCTCGCTTCATCAGAATTACCCTTCGCGTAGTCAAAATTACCCTGTGCTTAGTCAGATTTACCCTTCGCTTAGCTAGAATTACCCTTCCATTATTCAGATTTACACTTTGCTTAGTCAGATAGCCCTTCACTTAGAGAGAATTACCCTTCTCCTTAGCAGAATTACCCTTTGCTAAGTTCGAATTACCCTTTGCTTAGTCAGAAATACCTTCGCTTAATCAGAATTACCCTTCGCTTAGTCAAATTATCCTTTGCTTAGTCAGAAATACCCTTTGCTTAATCAGAATTACCCTTTGCTTAGTCAGAATTATCCTTCGCTTAGTCAGAAATACCCTTCGCTTAATCAGAATTACCCTCGCTTAGTCAGAATAACCTTTTCTTAGTCAGAGTTACCCTTCGCTTAATCAGAATTACCCTTCGCTTAGTCAGAAATTACCCTTCGCTTAGTCAGAATTATCCTTCCATTATTCACAATTCCCTTGATTAGTCAAATACCCTTCTCTTAGAGAGAATTACCCTTCGCTTCGTCAGAATTACCCTTTGCTTAGTCAGAAATACCCTTGCTTAGTCAGAGTTCCCTTTTCTTAGTCAGAGTTACGCTTTGCTTGTCAGAATTACCCATTGCTTCATCGGAATTACCTTCCATTATTCAGAATTACCCTTTGCGTTTCAGAATTACCCTTCCATTATCCAGATTACCTTTCACTTAGTCAGAATTACCCTTCCATTATTCAGAATTACTCTTTGCTTAGTCAGAATACCCTTCGCTTAGTCAGATTTACCCTTCGCTTAGTCAGAATTACCCCTCGCTTAGCCAGAGTTACCCTTTTCTTAGCCAGACTTACCCTTCACTTAGTCAGAGTTATCCTTCTCTTGCCAGACTTACCCTTCGCTTAGTCAGAATTACCCTTCACTTATTCAGATTTACCCTTTGCTTAGTCAGTTACCCTTCACTTAGTTAGTTACCCTTCTCTTAGTGAATTACCCTTCTCTTATCAATGTTACCTTCTTGCCGACCTATCCTCGCTTAGTCCAGTTCCCTTCTCTAAGCCAAACTTGTTTTAAGAATATCCTCTCCTGGTAGGTTCGATGGTCTTAGCTTGGCTTTGTTCATTTACGGAAACATTCAGCTCTTTTGGTCTTCTCCTCGGTCCTTTCGATTTCGTCTGTCTTCCTATATACGTCCTGCCTCTCTTGATGCTTTGCCCTTTTGGTTTGGTTTCCCTAGCTCATGGTGTGAGTTTCTGTTATTGTCTTCCTGGTTCCTGATTCCTGCTCGTTCTTTGCTTCTGATGTTTACCGCCTGTCCTGACCTCGGACCATGACCTGACTAAGCTTTCTCTAGACCCTCTGATACCGTGCTTGCTGATTAACTACCCCATGTTCTGACCTTGACTCCTACCCTTGCTTTGTCCCCTCTCTGCCCAGTCTACCACGCGGCACTCTGGTTTCTCCAGTATCCCCCGCCGCAGCACAGATACTTTGCACTTTAAGTCAAGGGGGGCAACCATGTCTGCTGGCACTTCTAGCCTGCCGGCAAAACGGAGGCTTGTTGTTGTTGTGAAGAAAGTGGTGATAGATTGGGGTGTCTGTTCTGAAGGGATACACGGGACTCCAGAGGGTTATATCAGTCTTCCTTATTTTTATCTAACAATGTTTCCCCCCGTAGTTACCACCACGAATTCCCTGTATTATAACAGAATGTACCTTTATTTCTCTCTGCGTTACATTTCATAACCCCCAGGCTGATCACGCGGTGACTTCTGACATTTAGCTTTTTTATTCCCGGTGTATTAATTTGATTACAAATGTATCTCACAATGCAAACAACGCACTCGCATTACAAGGAGCTGATTGGGACGGATTAGAGATTTTGATGTCGATGTATTGTTTGTCTAGGCAATGCCAACATAATCAGGCATATGCAATTAGAAACAACAATATTTTTATAACCGAGGAAGAGGCATTCAGCATGGTAATGAGACTGATCAATTTTGTTTGTACATGAATCTGCTCATCGACGTGTTCTATATTTTCCAGTCACACTGCAATATTGTTATTAGGATGGGACAGGCTATAAAAATCTAATGTGGTAGATCTAGGTTAGAGAAATGGGGGTCTCTGCTATTCCATAATGGACTGAAAACTATTTATAAGAGTTAAAATGCAAACTAGCCCTCAATTAATGTTTATGTTAGAGTCTCTATCCCAGGGAGGTAGGAAATCCTAAAAACAACTGTGCGCAAGTCCCTGCCCACAACACAGTTTGGGATCTATCCAATGGGAAGAGGCCGCTTCTTGCAGAAGAAATTGTCTTCTTTGGTAGGTCCTGGGCCAAAGAGGGAGGGGGAGCAACAACTGTACAATTATCCTTAAATAGGACCGAAAGGTCAAAATCCATCCCAGCCTGGACTATGTCCATCACGGAGAATCGTCTAAATCGAGTGAGCGAGTTCTTAATTTGCTACACCGGTGGTACTTTCACAGCTCCTGTGCGTACATGTGGCCACACAAGTGAGGTACGAATAAGATTTCCTACCTCCCTGGCAAGGAGTTTGACATATGAAAAGATTTTACAGAGTTTTGTTGAGCAGAGTTGCTCTATAAAACTACTGTAGGGCTTACAACCCTCCCCTGTCCATTAACAGTCAAACATGAGTAAGACCCAAGCTATAACCTGCTACAACCAGACCGCAAAAGGAATCGTGTAATTGGTAGCGATCTGTAGGAAGGGCCACAAATTGAATCTCCTGTGTCTCAAACAAAACTTCCACCAGATGCTGATAATCCTGTAAGGGTTCGTACACACGTGCGATCCGGGTCCCAACCCGCAACGCACGATGCGTACGAACGTTCGTTCAGCCAATATTGCCCGTGTATGTGCCCTTTATCATTTGGAGTCCGCCAGTTGGTCGTTCGCCGTTCCCCCCCGGCCGAACGTTCTGTTTCGCCAATAAAGGCCCACACACGGACGATTATCACCCGGGATCACCTGTGATCGCACGTGAGTACAAACCTTAAGACTATTGGGGAGTATTAATAAAATTGGAATGTTAGTAATAAGTATTCAGTAATTCAGTAATAAGGAGTATGACACTTTTAATAATAAAGAAGACATTAGTAATAATTAATTGTTATTTACAGCATGCCGCATCTTTAAAAGGTATAAATCTGCATAAGGTAGAACGAGAGGTAGGAAGTGGTCCTCCTACCTCCAGGAAATATTCTTCTTCTTTTTACAAAATGATTTCTACAAACATACATCACACATAAACCATGAAACTTGATGGATTTATACAACAAAGGCTTTTCTTAAAGTAACAAAATATAGACCTTCATCGTGTACTGGACCATGATTGTGTCATTCCTGATTAATTCATCGTCATGAAGCAGAAGAGTTCAACAAAGTTTAACCAACAGGAAGGAACGTTCCAATCCCGTCTCCTTATCACTGAGAAATAGTTGATGGGATTTCTTGGGGGTATAAAAAACCACTGAAATAGAACCTTTGACGTGATTCTGAATGGGTGCATTTGTATCTGTACTGACCATGCTTCCACTCAACATCACATGACCCAGGCCCGTCAGTGTACGATCACATGAGTACGGTAATGTCAGATTGCCATAGAAGGGATTGTTACAATCTTTCTTCTCTGCTGCTGGCAGACTACAGCTCCCAGAATGCCCTGCCAACAGTTAGAGGAAAACACATGGATAGGTTTTATAAGTTTTATTCAGGTTGGATTTCATATTACATTTGGTTGTAGCCCACATGTTGGCGTATAATGCAGTTTGTAACACTGATAGACAACACTTTATACAAACTGTCTAATCCTAAAACAATAGACAACCAGAAAAGCATTTCGTGCGATATCAGACTTTTAGGGCTCGGCGGTTTAATGTGCGATGTGATTGCGATCCAATGCGTGTTGAAACTAGTGTTGGCCAATGTTATGGTTAGCGTGACTTAAACTCCTTTGTTTAAGCAGCTGCGTGGCTAGCACGAAGATAACCGTGCACACGCGATGTATACCAAAAGCACATTCTATTGTGGCACTTAAACATCAGCTCATAGCGGCGGCAGATAGCGATGCACCGAGAGCGCTATCAGCATTTAACATCGCCAGCTTTTGCACCGGTTTTGGCATCAAACTGAATTTCCGTGGCATTGTGTACCCCAATTCACCAAAAACAGTTACATATATTTAATAGTTATTTTAAGTCTCCTTTAGTGCTTGTGATCTGTGTGGTTTGGGGCCCAAGTAGGGTTGCCATCTTGGCCCTGGTTGTAGGCGGTGCTGTGTTGATTGGCCAGTCAGCAGTGATGTGACTAGGAATCACTGGGTCCCCTGCAAAACTATGATGTGCTTCATCCACAGTATTTTTTCTGGTAGGAGGCTATAGCTCTCATATAAAATAAGATGGCCCCCCTGTGACTGCTCCCCTTGCTCCCATCTAGTTATGCCCCTGCCAATCATGCAGAAAACTTAGCAGTGCTGAGGTTGCCCTGGTTTGGGCCCTTTGAAATTGGTCCCACAAAATGACTGGATCATTTGATTGGATAATTGAATGAGGTAATGAATAATGTAGGCCGCTGGCCAGGGTTAAGTGTCGCCCCTCTATTGTATGTAGGTTTATTACATTTACCCCCAAACAGACTCACATGCAAACCATGTTTTAAAGGTTTCATTTAGAAATGAGAAATTTCCTAATGGCCCAGGGCTCTGTTTTCTCTTGATGTGTAATAGACTTGTAATAATATAATTGTAATATTCATTTACTATAATGTGATTATCGTAAACGAACCTCGGTGCAAACTCCCCTGCCGTACGTTGTTTGGTGAATCCATATACCAGCCTGTTTATATCTCACAATAATGGATTTATAATAATGAGATTTAATTTTCTCATCAGCAAATTCTTTACAATGGCTCCCCGTTCAGAACAGTTTCTAGGGCACAGAGAAGCTTTGATGGTCTATGAATAATCCATTGTTCACTGTGGGTCAGGTGCTAAATAGAGAGTCAAACTGGAGCCAACAGATTAACCATAAAGAGATTTTTTATTATCCTATCAGGTCATGACAGGAGTCATAAGCAAAAGGGGCCAAAACATGATGGCACAGAACATAACATATTCCTTTCATTCATTGACTATGGACTAACAGAGATGGGCGACCGATAACATCCATGAGAGGCCCCCTAGTGGTTGATTACTACATTGTAGTTGCAGGGTGATATTTTTTTAGATGACCATAACAGAAGTTGGTTTCCCAAGGGCTAGGTCCCACTATCACGCACCGCGCGCATGCAGATTTTTGCAATATGTTTGGTACACCGATACTCCATGTGCGCCTCTTCCAGGCCATATCTACGTTATGGCAGCATGTATCTGCACAGAAGTGCATGCATACGAACCAATAACGGACAGGAGCTCGGCCGCACTTAGTACAACTGTCCGGTAGCATTGCATTTTCAGTGCGACAGGAAGACGTGAACAAAGCGCAAAGTTGGACCGAACCCTAAAATGATAATCATAGCAAGCTTAGAACATTATAGTTACTTTTCAAGCTGATTATATTACAAGGGGATTAGGGGAATATATGTTCTAAAGGCTTGCTATAATTATCATCTCAGTTTAACCATATAATTTATATCATTTCTTAACTGGGACTGTGTATCTTCTGTCTTCCCACAGCATGAAATAGTCAGTGACTACAGCTAGCCCTTGACACCAGCATCCAGGTCATTTTGCAGTAGGTCTAATCTAGTGGGAAACAGAGTTTTTATTGCTATGTTCCCTGTTATGTATAGAACCCTATCACACCATTAATCCAGGTATTAGCATAGGAATTTAAGTACAATTTTTGTTAAAGGGGAATTTTAGTGGGAAATAGTGTTTATTGCTATGTTCCCTGTTACGTATAGAACCCTATCAACACAACCATTTAAATCCAGGGATTACATAGGATTTTAATGTACATTTTGTGTAAAGGGAAGTTTCGGGGAATAGAGTTATTATTGCTATGTTCTCGTTACGATAGAAACCTATCACACCATTTAATCCGGGATTAGCAAGGAATTTAATGTACATTTTTGTTAAAGGGGAAGTTAGTTGGAAATAGTGTTATTATTGCTATGTTCCCTGTTACGTATATAGAACCCTTTCACAACCATTTAATCCATGGATTAAGCAATGGAATTTTAATGTACATTTTTTGTTAAAGGGGAAGTTTTGTGGGAAATAGTGTTTCTTATTGCTATGTTCCCTGTTACGTATAGAACCCTTCACACCATTTATCCAGGGATTAGCATAGGAATTTATGTACATTTTTGTTAAAGGGGAAGTTTAGTGGGAATCGTGTTTTATTGCTATGTTCCCTGTTAGCGTATAGAACCTATCCACACCATTTAATCCAGGATTAGCATAGAAATTTAATTGTACATTTTTGTTAAGGGGAAGTTTAGTGGGAAATAGTGGTATTATGCTATGTTCCCTGTTACGTATAGAACCCTATCACAACCATTTAATCAGGATTAGCACAGGAATTTTAATGTACATTTTTGTTAAAGGGAAGTTTAGTGGGAAATAGAGTTATTATTGTTTTGTTCCCTGTTACGTATAGACACCCTATCACCCATTTAATCCAGGTATTGCATAGGATTAATGTACATTTTGTTAAAGGGAAGTTTAGTGGGAACATAGTGTTATAATTGCTATGTTCCCTGTACGTATAGAAACCCTATCAACCATTTAATCCAGGGATTAGCATAGGAATTTAATGTACATTTTTGATAAAAGGGAAATTTAGTGGAAAATCGTGTTATTATTGCTATGTTCCCTGTTACGTATAGAACCCACCCTATCACACATTAATCCAGGGATTAGCATAGGAATTTAATGTACATTTTTTGTTAAAGGGGAAGTTTAGTGGGAAATAGTGTTATTATTGTTATGTTCCCTGTTACGTATAGAACCCTATCACACCATTTAATCCAGGGATTAGCATAGGATTTAATGTGCATTTTTTTTTAAAGGGGAAGTTTAGTGGAAATAGTGTTATATTGCTATGTTCCCTGTACGTATATAACCCTATCAAACCCATTTAATCCAGGGATTAGCATAGGATTTAATGTACATTTTTGTTAAAGGGGAAGTTTAGTGGGAAATAGAGTTATTATTGTTATGTTCCCTGTTACGTATGAACCCTATCACACCATTTAATCCAGGGATTAGCATAGGAATTTAATGTGCATTTTGTAAAGGGGAAGGTTTAAGTGGGAAATAGTGTTATTTATTGCTATGTTCCCTGTTACGTATAGAACCCTATCACAACCATTAATCCAGGGATTAGCATAGGAATTTAAATGTGCATTTTTTGTAAGGGGAAGTTTTAGTGGGAAATAGTATTATTATTGCTATGTTCCCTGTTACGTATAGAACCCTATCACACCATTAATCAGGGATTAGCATAGAATTTATGTACATTTTTTTGTAAAGGGGAAGTTTAGTGGGAAAAAAATATTATTTATCTTTATTACACTTCCTAGGTATTCAACATATTGTTTTCATTCATGAAAATTCTCTTGATTGATAACCTTTGCAATCATTTGTGGTGGTTATTTCAGTCTATTTCAGGTTCTGTATGGTCCTTTTTCCCACGATGCACCACTTGCTTGCAATATTCCTTACTTAATCTGTACCAAAACAAACATGCTCAGATTTTTTGCGTGTTCCTCCGGGCAACTCTGGTTTACCCCACAATCATAAAGACATAGTCATTTTTTCCAACGATTTCACCCTCTTTATTTTTATTTATTTTTTTAACCCTACCTAACAGTGATCCAGAGGAGGCAAAAAAAAAAACAGCAAAAAAAAGGGGAAACATTCCTTCCTGACTCCAAACGCATCGGAAGAATCCCTGGATCAACCAGATCTATAATGTATTAATACCAGTAATTCTCACTATATTTTAGTTTTAGAAACTTATCCAGCCCACTTTTAAAGCTATTCAATGAACTTGCCATTACCACATCTGCTGGAAGACCGTTCCACAGATTCACTGTTCTCACTGTAAAGAAAACCTCTCCTAACCTGAAGGTGAAACTTCTTTTCTCCAACCTTAGAGGATTTCCACGAGTCTCTGATATGACGTATTAGTGAACAATGCACCAGAGAGTTTATTGTACGGCCCATTAATATATTTATATAAGGTTACATCATATCCCACGCAAACGTCGCTTCCCAATGTAAACAGCCCTAACTTGTCTAATCTGCTGCATATTCCACCCCTCCATTCCCTTATAATTTAGTTTGCCCTTCTCTGAACTGCTCCATTTCTAGATGTCCCTTTGTATATGGGATTCCAAAACTGCACCGCATATTCCAAGGCCTTACCAGTGCCTTGAAAGAGGGAGAATAATATCTCCTCTCTTGAATCTATCCTCTCTTTATACAAGACAATATCTTGCTAACTTTAGCCGTTGCTACCTGGCATTGTTTGCTACAGCTAAGTCTGTTATCTACCAAATCTTTTTTTTTTTTTTTTCCATTACAGATTCACTTAAAACAGAGTTATTTATGGTTTGGGGTGCACAGGGATTTTAATCCAAATGCATCACCTTACATTTATCAACATTGAATCTCATCTGCTATTCTGCTGCCCATTTTGATTATCTATCTAGGTCTGCTTGCAGCACTTCACATCATTGGAAGTTTCCAAAGCTCTGCATAGTTTAGTGTCATCAGCAAACACAGTGACCTTGCCTCAATGCCCCCTTCTAAGTCATGTTATAAACAGATTAAACAGCCAGCGGCCCGTACAGAACCCTAGGCCCTCTGCTTAGAACTTTAAGCCCACATAGATGTAGCTCCATTTACCACCATTCTCTGCTTGTGATCCATAAACCAATTCTCTATCCATGAACAAATGTTTTCTTCAAGGCCACAGTCCTCAGTTATACATTAGTCGTCTGTGTGGCAAAGTAATCAAAAGCTTTTGCAAAATCCAAGTATAACCACATCCACTGACTGTCCTGGAATCTAATTATTACTCCGCTTCTTCTATAAACAGGAGAGGACCATACTTTTTTTACACTTGTTCCCTAAAGGTATACTTTAGAAATGTAATAGTTTTAATATCCCTTTAAAAGTGGTCCACATCTCTCAGTAAGCTTTACCTAGAAACAATTCCCCCAGTCTATGAGCAGGAGCGATTCCTTTACAGCACAAAATTAACTTTCCTAAAGTTAAAAGTTTTTTGTTAACCCATTGCACTTAGTTTTTTGCAAACTATATTAAATGACACTATATCATGGTCAACTACTACCCTAAGCTTCCCATTACCCTCATCTCCAAAAATGAGCTCAGGGTTATTAGATATCAGCAGATCAACACGCATTCTGTCAGTAGGAACTTCTACCATCTGTGAAGAAAATGTTCATATAGGAAATTTAGAACTTTATAACCTTTTGAGGAACTGGCAGTTCTCCCCATAATAACCAAAACCTGCCCCTAACCAGCAGCCTTCGCCAAACTGCATAGGGAGATTCATTCCGCCTCCTCCCTGGCATTTGGTGGCTTATACACACCCCAACAAGTCATTTTCCCACCTTCTTGCTTTTCCTGTACACAGCTCTACCCATATTGTTTTCTGCCATATCTTCTATTCCCCAATCTATTCCATCTTTTAGATTTGGCTCAATTCCTGTTTAACATACATACATCTCCTCCCCTCCTTTCTTATTAACTCGTCATGTCTAAATAGGAGTATCTTTCAATATTTACTGTCCAGTCGTGTGAATCATTTAGCCTTGTTTCTGCTATACAAACCATACATCATACCTTTCCTTTAATCTATTAGTTCTTGTTCCTGGTTTACCAGCCAGATTCTTTGCATTTGTAAACAATACATTTTAATTATAATGTGATTTCTCTTCCATCTTGGTCGTACATGCCTCCTTATCCTCTATACTAATAGGTTTGTTGTGTCAAATAAATGTGCTTAGATTGTAAGCTCTTTGGGGCAGTGCCTGATGTGAATGTATACATGTAATTGTAAAGCGCTACGGAAGATGTTGGTTACTATATAAATCCCTATATAATAATATTAATCTCACCGGCAACTGTATCACCCAGAGAATGAGACCATAATGGTCACTATTAGGATCCTGCAAACAGTAAGGCTGTGCCGACACTGCGCCACACATGCAATTGCACACGGAATCCCATGGCGATTCGGTGCGTTTGCGTATGCGATTTCTCCTTTGAGAATGCAAAATAGCATGCGATTTGCGCATAAGACTGGCTAACCATGCGATTGCATATCGCAAACTCATGCGCAAACGCCTATTGCCCCCCGAAAACGTGCATGTTTCGTGCATTGCTGCGATTTCTATGTTCAAAAAAAGAAACGCATGTCACAAATGCACAAAAAATTGCGCAAGTGTGCCTAGTCCAAAGTCAGTACTTATTTATACAGTAGAGAAATCCACTGGTGGGCAGATTATTGGTCACTTGGAAATGAGAAATGAACTCCCCTTTTCCCCTTAACACTAATGCTGTTAGGTGCTGATGCAGAATTCCCCCTTTAATGGAAACAAGACTTTTGGGCATGGCCAACCGAGTGCAGGTTTATTAACAGGGGAAGCCTAGTGTTTTAAAACATTCTTATTTTTAAAATTATCATATAACACCTATCCGTTGATTGTCATTTTGAAAAATCGATTGATTTCCTATACTTTCTGTTATGCTGTGATCAGTAGCATTACTTTTCCCACGGTAGCACCACTTCTGTCTTCGGAACGTTGGAATGTTAACTAAGCTGGACACAAGGCAAACCCCACCGACAAATATTTTCGTATATCAGTTGGTGGGGGACCAATGATATCAGTCCAGCCTGGTGCGAAGAGCGATTGGATGCGGAGAGAAAAACACGGCCAATTGTCGTGGTCACCTTTGGACAATCTACGATCGGTCACGTAGTAACTGTCGCCGTGGCGATTTTCGCTGGCACCTCATCAGTGATTTTGTCCTTGTTAACAGCTCGCTTGTGGTGACTGTCGGTCAGTGTCTTTGTAACAGCCTAACATTAAATTTCTATAAGCTGTTGCTGTTGGAGGGTCAACATGCTCAGATCTCTACTGAGGCAACTGATCAACCCAGGCGCAAACCCATAACGGTCATACTCACTATTAGGGTCCTGCAAACAGGAATTCAGTAGTTAGGAAGATTTAATATTCATGGTGGCAAGGATAGAGAAAATGTCCCCTTGTTTTATAGAAAGCAAAATGAACTTCCCGACAAAGGAAAGGAATTAGTTTCTAGAAAATAGCCATTTATGATGAACTCGACCCACTTACAATGTTGGTTTTTTCTGGGGTTTCATGAGAATGAAAACCTCGGAATGCTGGTTAAAACTGGCGTAATGGTCATTTATGGAACAAATGGTTTTTTTTTAGTAGAGCGGCCATGTGCGAACCAGGCTAAACATAATAATGGCCGATTAGTACTTGCTGTTTTAGCGCATTTCCCTGGATTACTGAATGGACCTTTATGGGTTAACAGCTTAGGAGGACAGAAAACAACGGTCTTCTTATAGATCCATAAAGCATTCGTAAGGGTGAGCCACATACAACACGGCGTGTGTGCTATTTGTGCGCTTTTGCCATGTGCAATTCGTCTCTTGATCCTCTTTTACGCTGTGATTCCAGGGGCATTATGGGTAAACAGTTGAACCTTAAAAAATATAACTAAATTAAAAAATTGCATGGCCTACTGATTTGTGCCCACTATTCCAGCGCTTCCATAGGACATTGTAATTAAGGGCGATATGACAAATGGACCACAAAATACGTCGTTAGAAAACTGCAATGGATCACCCGACACAAAACTGTGCACGCAAAACAAGATGCGGCAATCACATGCCTCATTTGAAATTCAGGAATTTTCGCATTCTCTGCTATTTCCCTTACAAACCAAAATCGATTTGATTGCGCAAAAAAACTTGCTAGTGTGGCCCTAGCCCTCAAAGCTTCTGCAGTTTTTGCTTAACTATACTAAATGGTGACAATTGGGCAGTGTGTGAATGACATGATGGGAAATTTCCCTCTTCCAATTGCTATCTCGTTGTGATTGATCGAGTGACTACATTAATTTACTTTAGATTATCTGGAGGAAAGTTGATTTTCCTTCAGTTATAATTGCCTTTGAATCCAAATCTATATACACATACTACAGATTCCTCTACACACAAGCGGAATCAATGGAAGAGAATTCAGTCTTTTTAATTTAACCACAGTGGATAGATGGTGTATAAAGAGATGCAAAACAATATGAAAAAAGTAAGTTGTTTTTGCTTTACACTACAAAAATTATTTTCTCTTTCACTTTATATAAATGTCCCCCTGATTAGCAAATAAGGCACAAATTGTCCTTTTCATGCTTTACACAGATTCATGCAAAACTCTATTGTATGTTTTGTCTGTATGTATATTAAAGGGTTTGGGTAGCCACTTTAATGATGAAGATGCCTTAACGTACCATTATCGATTCCACACATTTCCATTTAAGCCAAAAGTCAAGCCATTCTGATAGTCTGGATAGCATTCCTCTAGTAAACAATGCAGGCTGCACTGTTTGCGGCATAGTCATAAAGATTTTTAGCTAAAGGGATAGAGATGGCAACCCTAGCCAACAAGCAGGCTGTCCCTCCCAATGAGGAAGGAAATTAATGCGTCTTTCTTTAATTACAATAACCCACCCCAAAAAACTAAACAGCCTCATTCGTTAAATAAGTGCCACTTGAAAGCGCACAAGCTCACAGCTCATGATCGTGCCAAATATATGCGCAAGATCAGATTAAGGGATTTTTTTTGTAGTTTTACCATTTTATACTTAAAGAAGGGCAAGGTCCCCGTAAAACCAAAAACTTTCCCGCTTAACCAGATTTACCCACCAAACGGTTGAGTATTATTATACCTTTTCACCCAACACCCACAAACCCTCCTCTGCTGTTGTTGGGAGCTGGTTATTAGCTTGAGCAACAGATTAGTAGAGGCGCGCCTTCAGTATCGGCTGTTCAACCACTGGGCCATGACATCGCCCACCATTACAGCCTTGATTGACAGCCCTATCATTAAGAAGCAAGTGTAGCAGGAGCAAACGGAGGGGGATTCAATTCTAAAATAAGTAAGTTAGATTTGTGTGGTGGAAAGCTACATATAACAATTAGGCAGGGGAGGGAGGGGGATCCTGGTTAAGAATTCCATTTTGTTTAGAGGAGTGAGATGACCTCTTTAAAGGTTATGTCCACCCCTAAAATAATCATTTTTTAATATCTGCTCCCCCATGTCCCCCAGCCCCAACCGCATGTTTGTTTTTTCAAAAAAGCTCCCCAACTTTACTTACCTCCCCTCGATCCTCCGCCTAGCACCTCTGCTTGCGAGAATGCACACGCAGGGGGTGGACCGGGCGTCGCGTCTGTGATTGGGTGAGGGCAGCAATCTCCGGACGCGGCTGCCGGTCATTCAGCGTGCAGCGAGAGGGTAAGTAAGAGTTTGGGAGACCTTTTTTGAAAAAAAAAAATGCGGTTGGGGCTGGGGGACATGGGGGGAGCAGCATATTAAGGGTTTAACGCTAGGGGGAGGTGATGGGGCGAGAAAGGGCTGCAGTGCGCATGGCAAATATCTCCGGAGGCTAGGATGAGCAGCAAGACCTGCTATCCTCTGGGGTGTTAGTTTTGAGACTTTGGGGGGTGGGGGGGTTTACAGGTAGAACCCTCTGGCACTGGGATGTGAGGTAGGAATTAAACTACACTACATGGTGGGGCAGTAAGAGGGGGGGGGGGGGGGGGGGTTAAGTTTTGGGGGGTGTGACATCCTTTACAGAAGGCTGGTCAATTCAATATCACTTCTCACAAGGACATAAGCCTTAGAGTTTTATAATGGGAGTTGCAGTACGCTATACTCTCGATTGCACACTAATTTGGGCCTCTACGTATCCGAAAATACCCTTCTCCCCCATGAATCTCCCCAGCATTTTTTACAATCCATGTAATTCTCCCCAGTGTTGTGGATCAGCACCACTATACACCAAAAGTACACATGAGATTGGTCAACTGGAGGATTGACATTTGTCCTTTAGGCCGGGTGGTGGTAGAATGCCTCCCGCTGTAGTGCAAAGTCCTCCTCACCTCAAAAGCAACAACGAAGGGCGCCCCCCACAATAAAGTTCAAAATTTACATATGGCTTTTTACGTTGCAATCCCCGTAAAAGCCTCCCACATAGTGGTACTCGGCATTGTAGTTATCGTGGTTAATCCTCACTTTAAGTCACAGGGAGAATCTCTTCCAGTGATAAGGATGTCCGACTCTCTACTAGTTCCAAAAACTGGATATATTTCCAGCAAAAGATAGGGAATCCCACCATCACAACCTGCACAGTAAAGTAAATAGTGTGCGCATTTTAAACTATTGGATTGAAGTGTTTAAAAAGTGTTATTGGCCTAGCCCTCTTAAGACTAACTGTAAAACACACCACAGGTAAGTAACTAGTCCACAATACGCAGGGAACACAGACACCAACTGTCTCCAGAATGTATGGACCAAAGACGATGTTATCACCTTGACAATCAGTTGACTCAAATGCTCACGCATCCAGTAGACAATGTTTAAACTTCTTAAAAGGGCATGTCCACCTCGTGTAATAACTTTTATTAATATCTGCTCCTTCCCCCAGCCCTCAACCGCATAAACATATTTACGAGAAAGACTGCACCCGATCTTACTTACCATGTTCTCTGCCTTCGTCGCACTGCCCCATCCCTACTGCTTGCACGTAAATGAAAGCAGGGGGGCCGCCGCGTTGGTGAGTTGGCTGAAGGGGACAGCCAATCCAGACGCGGCTTCGCGGGTTCAGAACGGCGAAGGAGAATCAGGAGGAGAATGGCTGCAGTGCACATGTCAAATCTCCCGGAGGGTGGAGACAGGGACTCTGCTAACCTCCTACTGGCCAGTTTTTGGAATTGGGGGGGGGGGGGGGGGGACTACAGGAGAACCAGACCATGGAGCTGGGATTGAGGTAAGGATTTTACATAACTACATAGTGGGGGCCAGTAGTGGGTTAAATTATAGTTGGGGGTGCGACATCCCTTTAATGCATTCAAGTGGGCCAAGGGAACAAGGAAGGGGAACATTCCCTATGTGGGATGACTTAAACAACCTTGCAAAGTGCAATACATTTCTAAAACTTATTGGAAATTAGTCAAACAGTACACCCGGATTACAATACATTTTCTGGGGATAACTGTGTGAAAAGAATGAAGTTCAATAGGTTCTAAGGGTCACTTATCCACTCTGGGCATCCATTGGACCCTATTAAACCCCCTAAATTTGTGTGTCCATATGCCCCTTCCACTTTTCGGTTCTGGGACGCAGGCCTTGTTTTGTTTGTGGGACTCCTGTCCCAGACTAGACTCCCTTTGATGTTATCTCATCAATCACTGCACCCAGTAAAAATCATCATGTACATAAAAACTCTAGCTGATATAAGAAATATGTGTGCGTCTACTTAGTGCCCTGGTTTTACTGCATTAAGAAAATCATATATAACTTGAATATAGACAACTTATAGAAAGGCTTGCCTATAGATAGAAATCTGCTGACTTTCTAAATTTGGAGCATTTCTAACACAAACTTGTCTCTCCCAGCTGTGGATTGCATGCCACTGTAAACACCCCCCCCCCCATGCCCCCCCAACACACCCACCCTATTCTAACTACATCTGTCTGCTGTATAATGCTTTACACTAGCTTTCCCTTCTCACCATTGTGTAACTATATCTCTGCCTTTATCACTATTTTGCTGCCGGAGGACCTACACACCCTCAGTTCCCTGCCAGGACCAGAGCGTGATAAGGAAAGTTGACAGATCAAATTCGAAGCATGTACCAAGATGTGTATGGTAAACGAAGCAGAGTAGCCAGAGACTGAAGGGGGAGTACATGAGATAGGTGGCTTAATTTAAAGATAGTAACTTGGACTTTAATTTGGAATTAACTTGTGTGGGACCAACCAGTTCCCCTTTAACCTACAATATATCGTGTATACCGATCTGAGTATAAACGAGACCATCCCACTTTACTCTACAAAGAAGCAGTAAGGGTGATTGGGCTAGTATGAAACGGGCCCATCACTTCCCGGCGCTGAGTTAGGGACGTCAGTAGCAGAGGTTGTGGACGTGCAGGCCGCTGGAGCAGGTAAGTCTGACGTCGAGTATAAACCGAGACTCGATTTTCAGGCTATTTTTTTAGCCGAAAATCTGTTTATATCAAGTTATCGTTAAAAGTGGTGCTAAATTTGCCCCAACCAATCCATATTTAATTAACATTTGAAAACAACATCCATGATTGGGGCAAAAATTAGCACCATTTTAAACGATGCGTAACCACTTAACGGGTTAGTCAATAAAAGTTCTTATCGTTAAAATGATGCTAATTTTGCCCCAACCAAATCAGATTTATTTAACATTGAAACAAACATCCCATTGATTGGGGCAAATTTAGCCCATTTTAACGATTAAGAGACTGTTTGATAATACCCGTAAGTGGTTACTGCATATAGAGTAAGGATGGTGTGTCCCTTATTACATCTTCCTTTGTCGGGATTGACATAGCTCCACAAACTTGCGGAGCCCATTATAAGCTGCATAATAGCCCCTTAAAGGGCATGTCCCACCCCAAAACTATAACCCCCCCGACTACGGCCCACCCATGTAGTTGTAGTTTAATCTTACCTACATCCCATCTCCATAGGGTTCTCATGTAGTCCCCCCCAAAGTGCCAAAACCTGCCCACCAGGAGGCTAGCAGGGCTTCTGGCTCCTACCTTGCCTCAGGTAATTTTGCCATCGGGTACTGCACCCTTTCCCCCCTCCGTTCTGCTATCGCCTCCCCCTAGCTACAACACCCCTTGTCAGACTTCCCCCATGTCCCCAGCCGCATAAATTCTTATTTTTAGAAAGCTACCCAAATCTTTTACCTATCCGCTTTTCCTACGCGGAAGTGAGCTGCCGGCAAGCCGCGTCTGTGATTGGCTGCCGCTCAGGCCAATCACGAAAACGCGGCGGCGTCCGGGTCCCAGCCCCTCTGGCTTGCATTTCCCTCCAATCAGAGTGCCGGGAGTGCGTCGAGGAAAAGTGGGAGAAGGAAAGTAGAGTTTGGGGGGCTTCTACAAAACAATAAATAATTCTTGTGTGCTGGGAGCCCAGGAGGAAATGTAGTAAAAAATTTAATTTAGGGTGGCACACTTTACCCCTTTAAAGTCATTGCACTGCTTTATATATTGCAGCTGCAGGCTACAGAAAGAAGCATTTTCCATCACACAGATCATTAAAACTCATTTACATTACTTTCATGCCTGTGACATAAAGGCTGTTGAGGCAGACGCCTATCTTACTTGAGAATAATTACTACTGCAACACAACTTGACTGTGGACTTAAGTATAGGACTGTGTGAGTTGTGACACAAACACGAAATTCTAGATTCCATCATACCATGTAGCAAAAGATTAACAATTCCGCAATGGGGTAAAGTGGAAAAGAAAACAAAAAAGTGGATTTGAATTAGTTTTAGGAACACACAGGTCCCATGATAAAAATGTACATTGCAAACACCTTGTCCCATGTTCAGAATAGTGGCTAGAATGGAAAAATATGATTTCATATCACTAGGCAAGATCTCAACACGGCACTGTGCCATGCTAAATGAGATAGAGGAAATACTGAACAGCAGTTATCGGTTTAGCCCTGCAAGAGCACAAGTTGGTGTGTACTAAAGAGGGACTTCTAACGGGATCTAATGGAAAACTGGATAGAAACTAAGTTACCAGCCAGTATAAAATGACTGGCTGATGACAAGTAAAGGCCAGAACAGGCCTACATAGCGCTCCACATGTACCTTTGATTTTCCCACAGGCTGACAAAAGTTGTACCCGGCTACATTTCTTCCCAGTCCCACGAATCTGGAAACACTTGGTATTTCTGATCGGAGAAGCATTGGGGCTGGTCTAGGTCGCCTGGTTTTGTAAGAAGTAAACAGATCAGATTCGTTGATAATAAAATGTTGTATGTTACAATCCTAGGAATCATGTTATATCTTCTGAAGGCTTTAAACCTACTTTTATTACTCCAGAACATACAAAGATGTGCATTAATAGGAGAACTTTAAAAATACTCCATAATCTAACGGTCCCCCCAAACGCACATAATCCAGCACACAATCGCATGCCGATAACGCTCACGATTGTTGTGCGCTTGTAGTGTGCCTCGGCCTAACGGATTGGCTAGGAGCACTACTAGTATAGTGTGACCTGCTTTACAAGTCCTGCGTAGATTAGAACTGGGCATGTGCAACGAAAGAACACAATGGTCGTCACACCCTCCCACCCCCCCTGTGGCAATACTGGATATGCTAGGAATAAAACCACCCCCCTGTTCGCAAGGTTAACATTTCCTAGACAGACATCAAATGAGAGGCAGACAGTCTCTAATTTTATTTAGGTTTTAAAA
>JAACNH010004179.1:0-25246 GCA_019447015.1 Hymenochirus boettgeri | reverse complement strand
TCATCTAAAACACTTTGACCACACAAATCTCACTCTAACAGCAATATTCTGAGAAGGATAACTGGCAACCATAAGGCCTAGGCCACTCAGTAAGGAACACAACACCACCCCACAAAAATCCCAGTCTTTTCCAGTGTCACTGTCCACAATAGTAGGCAAAGGGAAAGGCACAGATGCTGAGAAGATTCACCACTTGTTCGCTGCAGCTGCTCAGCCTGCTCTCTCTGTAAATATCCACACTGTCACACCGCCCCCCCATCCCCCTCTATTGGCTGTGTGCTGGACTATTCAACACTGCTGACACAAGAGAGGAGCCTCAGATGACCAATAGGCAGCAAGGAAATATAGTGCTGTGCACTATGGGAGCATTTTGATTCCACTGACTTTCTTTCCTTGACTGAGACCTATTATTTAAGTGAGCAGGGTGGTGAGCTGACTCCTGACTCTTAAGAAGCAGAAGTTGAAGCAACTAAAGGTACTGTGTATTGGAGTCATGTTGGTGACCTCACACTTCTTGTGGCCAGTGTGTCATGTTTGCCGGTGAAGGGATTTTTTTTTTTACCACTGCCTGTCTTCCGCCTTTCTCATAAGCATAGGCGCCGCCTGAGACAATGTCTCACTCTGCCTAATGGTAGATCTGCCCTGAACATGTTACAATATATTTTTTCTTACAACATAAGGGTGTATATTTTTGTGGTGTGGATTTGTCAGGCCAGGTAGTTGCGGATGGACAAGAGTATAAGGAACACACATTTTCTTAAATTCCTATCTGTGGTTGCTATTTAAAAAGAAAACAACAGGATCAGGCCTCTCCAGAAATGAAGGCTGTATTTTATTGTCATTGATGTACTTTTTGGTTTCTAAACCCTCAAGATCATTACACAGATTATTTTTCAATCTGTTTTTTTTTATCAGAATTGAAAGATTAAATCCTATTGTCTAATTGTACAATATATATTATTTTTCATGTTTGGGAATAAAGCTGAGATTTCAGGACATGTCCAACTCCCCCACTAAATTTGCCCCAATGCTGACCCACTGTCTTGTTTTAAATAATCCTTACCTTTTCTGCTGCATATGTTTTTCCTGCATGGTTGCAATAAATTCTAGAAACTGAGAGTAGAGCCTTTCCTGGTGTAATCAAGACTCCGTCCTAACTTGTCCTCCGGAATTTTGGTTCCCCTCAATCCTCCCCCCCTCCCTCCTACTGCTGCCCCATGCTCACATTTTTCTCTCAAATATCTGCAATTGCCCTTGAACTGCCTCATTACTGCCATTACTACCTAGTACTAGTTAATGCCTAAATCCGAATGTAAACTTTTACCTGCCTTCATTTTATTCCAGCCTTCTGCTGCTTTTCCCGATGAGGAAGCACAAAGGGGCCGGACCGGCAGTCGCTCAGTGATTGGCTGAACTCTGCCAATCAATGAGTGGCTGCTGGTCGGCCCCTTCTGCTACTTTCGCGATTGAGAATCAGCAGAAGGCCTGCGCAGAACTTTACATTCAATATGAATAAATAGACCTAGCGAAGTCATGTTATTGGCTATTTAAAGGCGATAGCTGATTTTTGTGGGGGTCGGGGGGTGGAGATGCCCTTTAATGGTAGGATAACTGTTAGTAGGTTTTTATTAATTACATATTTATTATTAAGACTGTATTCTTTATATTTCATTTGATAGGGTGTCCTGCGCTGGCTTACTTATATACACGCTTCTAAAGTTTAGTTCTTGAAGACATTTGCTAGTCATCCAACGCTTCTCTACAAATTCAAATACTTGTCGGATCTTGTTGGCAATTATATGGATACCCTGAGTCCATATCATATCACAGCCAGTTTTAGGGACCTTCTGAATGCAATGATTGTGGCTAGAGGTGTTATAGGAACACCCAGGGTAAGGTGTCAAACAAACATTGGTACATGGGTATAACACATTATCAAAGGGATGTGCAGCAGGTAGTGAAGTAATAAACCCCTATATTTGACTAATTATCTAGTGGGTATCCGTAATTGCCTTAAATTATTATTATTGTTATATTTGTTTGTTTTTTATTCAACTAAATTAGTGTTTGTGTATTTATTGCATTTTTTGCATCTGTTTAATCTTGTAGTAACAAGACAAGCAGAGAAGAGACTGATTACACCGAAAAACTGCACAAGTGCTCCACCACCACATAGTGAGGAAGCTGTGTCTAGCAGCTCTGAGGATGACTCAGGACAGATAAGGAAGATGAAGGAGCCGTTTCCCAGCGCTCCACACCTGTAAAGATAACAGACACAGGAGACAATACCAAGATATCAGAGGTAACACTTAGGGCCAAACAATTTTTTCACCCTTTTTAAACTCGGTGATTGAATTTCATATTTTTTAATATTCATAATACAAATCATAAATATTTATTTTATTATTGCAGTACCTCATGTTACTCTACACTGTTGCCTTAGTGTTTACTAGTGTGATCTCGTGATATGTCAGCCTATTATCTGAAATAAAGAGCAAAGGCAACCATTCATGTTGCGCTAGGAAATAGTTTATTAACTGTACTATGCAGTATTTTATTAAAACTCAATAAAAAAAAAAAAAACACAATTAAAAGGTATCATTTTCTCTCTTGCTTCTTGATATGAATCCAGTACTATTGTATTTCAGGTAAAAGGGAATACCCTCTCCTTTAAAAGCTGTTTCACAAAAAGAATTTAGTGAGAGTTTATTACAGTTTGCAATACTTTTGTAACACAACTTGTTGTAGGTTTTCACTCCATCTAGTTGATACATACTAAGTGAGGAAACAGATATTTGAAGTCACAATGAAGAAAATTCAACCCACAACCCTCCACTTTATTATTACTATATTAATTATTATATTATGCGTGCACAACTTTGGCATGCATGCCAATAACATTTATGGCCTGGAGCGCATTGCACATAGGGTGTCAGATTTGTCCTCCTTTTCAATGACAAATCCGGGTCCCAGCAGAATTTCACGTAAACCCCTGTTTGTTCAGACATTTGATCCTGATCTGATACATTGTAGCAAACCCAACACACACAGTAGCGAAAGGGAGAAAAGTTCATGTTCTGATACATTGTTGCAGTCACTTGGTTACCGTATATATTCAAGTAATTCGTCCGAGTATATGTCGAGGCACCTATTTTTACCTGAGAAATTTGTAAAAACTGATAGACTCAAGTATAAGCCGAGGGTAGAAATTATGACCACTACTGCCTTCTGATTCTTATGTTTTGTGGCTTTTTGCCATTTAAATGGATAGCAGAATTCCCATCATTAATCCAGTACCAGTAACCCCCAATTCCTTGGCACTCCTTGGAAACTACAATGCCCAGCATTGCTTTTGCTGGAATTGTAGTTTCTAAACATGTGGGAGTGCAAGGTTCAATAAACTTTTAAGTTTACCATCATTTACAATTCTCCTGACCCCCATATATAGGGCCGCTGACCCCCAGATAGTAAAGGGCACTCTGACCCCAATAGTTAATTGTCACCTGAGAGTTGTAGTTTCAAGCTGTCACTTGCATTGAACTAGCAGACATTTTGCCCTGAACTTAGAAGACCCATCAGATTTACAGCATCCAGATGAGCAGTGACAGTGCTGGTGAGTCCAGCAGCCTGATGCGGTAAGGAGTGTAAAGGCAGATCAGCTCCTGTAACTATCTATGCATGTGAAGGATTTTTTAACACAGCGCCACCTACTGGATCTAAATTAGGACTTGACTCGAGTATAAGCCGATTAGGTTTTCGGCTAATTTTAAAGCCTGAAATCTGACTACGAGATATACGGTACATCCCTCACACAGCCATAGTGAGGAAAGATCTACACATACTACCCTACCAATCAGATCTTATTTAACGTTTGAAAGCTAACATCTGATGGTTGGGCAAAATTAGCACCATTTTTTAACGATTAGAACTTTTATTGAATCTCTATCTATTTTTTACCTTCTTGTGTTAGAAATAATGGGGGAAGGCTGCTTACCTGTCTGCCTCCTGCAATGTGCACAGCACAGAGTACAGATTTCTGGGCTAAAAGTAACTGCACACAGCCCACAGAGATGGGTGAGTACAGAGAAGTGTTTTTAGTAGTTTTATATCTGTGTCTGGCTGTTAAATTTGAGGACTGCTGAACTCATACCACTGCCATCAGTAAAGAAATTGGAGACAAACGCTACAGGGGAAAGGGTATTTCTACTAGGGAAAATCAGTTTTGAGCTATTCAGTGAAGAACAAAGATAAATCTTGTAATTCGGTCTGTCATCTTTTAAAGATCTTGCATGTGTGTATCAGGTTAAAGGAGAACATAAAGTCTCCAGACAAAATTGAATAGACAGAGCACATTCACAAACATAAATCAAGCTGTGTCTCACCTCTCCCTTTGCCTGGATGTTGGGTGATTTATAAATTAACCTGTGGGTACTAGGGTCAGCTCCCACAATACACCTTTAAGGGCAACTAAAGCCACAGGACAAAACGAACCAGAAGTCAGGACACCTTGATATAAAACCAGTAAATCCGTGTCTTACCTCTTATTTTGATACAGGTAGGAAATTTACCTAAATAACATTGGTTTGTGCTTTACTTCTTAGCATTCTAGTATCAGACAGTTTGGTCAACGACCATTATGTTCGTGCACATGCTCAGTCCTTTGCTATGGTTAAACTTGTTACAGTTGGTCACACCATTAATAATATCTAGCCAATCCTTTTACAGGACAGATAAGCAAGGAAGCATGTGACTGAGGTCAGAGGTGTGGTCTGACACTGCACATACACACAATACTTCATCAGTTCTTAACAGGCTTTGATTCACTTTAACAGAGTTTACTAAAGTGGCATTTTATAGTTTATTGGTATTTTAGGGGAGTTGTTTTCAGATTCTGGATTATAAAAAATTGGGTTTAGTTCTCCTTTTAACTGTGTAACCAGCTAAATGTATGCAGTACATGCACATGCTCTGTAGTACTCAACAGATCAAAACAAAGAAGTTGCAGCTTTGGTTCCGAGAATCTAGCAGCCAATCACATCTGACAGCACTGCATCCTCCCTCAAACAGAACAATACTCTCTGCATAGAGAGTATATATGAATACTGGAGTTAGGGGGCATGGCTCTTGATGAACGCATGGGCTGTGTGTTGTACTGGCAACAACATGAAGCCTCCTTAGTTACATACAGGGTATTCAATAAGTTCTATCGTTTAAAGATGGTTAATTTTCCCCAACCAATCATTTTAGCTTTCAAATGTTAAATAGTTTCTGATTGGTTGGTGCAAAATTAGCACCATTTTAAACGATAAGAACTTTTATTGAATCTCCCTGATAATAATCTATTCTCTACATGTATTAATGCAACTTACTAGAAGAATCTTACAATGTTAGAGGTGTTCTGAGAGTAAAGCTTTCACATTAGACTTAAAAAAAAATAGTTTATGTTCTCCTTTCACGTGTCTTTTTTTTTTTTAACTCTTTTAATTGTATCAGAAAGATAAGATTGGTGCACTAATACACCTTTATTTCTCAGTCAGTCCTGATAATGGATAGCATTACAAAAGTATATATATTTTAGTATGTTACTATTAATTTATATTCAACTGTGCTTATAATAGGATGTAGTGTGAAGCACATTAATCGATCCTTCCCCTCATGTGTGATATGTAATCTTTATCTCTTTCACCGAGAGCTTTGTGTGCAATCAGCAAAAGATGCTAGGGGATTAATCTTTCAGATGTCCCTTCAGAATGTGATCTGCAGAATATACAAGTATATATGAAGAGTTTTTTTTATAGAATTAACTTTCCCCAGGTTCCTTATATGATTAAAATTAAGACCTAAAAACATTGTACTAGGCTGAGATAAATTAAGGTGATGTACATCTGTCAATAACGTTGCAAAGCCAATCTGAATTTTTACTTATCATGAAATAAATAATTATGTATTTAAGGTCCTATCCCCCCCAGCATTAAATGTTGTAATAACCTTGCTACCACCCTAAAACCGAAGATTGTTATACTTACCTCCCTGCAGTCCCTAAATCTCCTTACATTTACATCCTTCCACGCTCTAGTTCTCCCCTCCTCAGCAACTTAATTAACTTTCACAGAGAGGCAAGCCGGTATGCACCGATAAGTCATTGGCTGAGACATCAATGTCATGGCCCTAAAGGTGGCCATACATTAGAGATTTACTTACTCGACCAAACAATCCCACAACAGTAAATTGTCCTAATGTATGGCCCCTTAACTGACAGCTGCAACTTAAAGTCAGCCATAAGCAAGGAAGACCGCATTATAGAAAGTACTGTAAGTATAAGGACTTTGTGGACCACAGAGAGCTTAGTAAGAAGTTAAGAATTGATTGTAGTGGTGGGCTGGTGGGCTTCACATTTAAGGTAAAACTGGGCCTAACATTTTAAGCAAAGTCATTTCTGCATTACTGTACCAGGCATAAAATTCTTTGTGATATTAGACAACAACCTTCAGAATCGCAATAAAAACGCCACAGGATATAAAAGCCAAACTTTTAAAAAGGAATATTATTGCATGTTTTCTGTTTAGTGTAAGGCATGTCTACCTCCATGGTAAAGTTTTCTACACACCAATCCAAGCGATTTCTTTTGATCAGATAAATACACTATTCCCTTGCCACACTATGTCTGCCTCCTTTCACAGCTTTACAAGCTCTTCACAAACTTACTCAGCCTAAAGGAGGTGCTCTGTATAGTCATCGTAAGTTATTGGCTGTGACTGACGGCTAACACATTGAAGAGTGTGGATTAAGAAGCGGGACAGTTCTTGATAGGCACAAAATTACCTGCCGCTCCGGGAACATCCTGACGCTTCTGGGAAGGTGGCCGTCCACACAATGATTCAAAAGCCAGCATCTTCCTGCTCTTACTTTTTTACCGCTACCCCTGCCTCCGTGTTCCCTTACCAAGTATTATGCTTCTTACCTTGCCAATATCCAGCAACTTACCTTGCCTGTATCCAGTATCTTGCTATTTACCTTGCTTGTACCTAGTATCCTGCTACTTACATGCCTGTGTCCAGTATCCTGTTACTTTACCTTGCCTGTAGCCAGTATCCTGCTACTTACCTTGCCTGACCATATCCGCTACTTACCTTGCCCTGTACCAGTATCCAGCTACTTACTTGTACCTTTGTCAGTACCGTCTCAGCTACTTACTTGGCCTGTATCCAGTCTCCAGCTACTTCCCTGGTCTGTATCCAGTCTCCAGCTACTTATCTTGACTTATCCAGTATCTTGCTACTTACCTTGCTGTACCCAGTATCCTTCTACTTACCTTGCTGTCCAGTATCCTGCTACATACCTTGCCTGTATCAGTTCTCAGCTACTTACCTTGCCGACAGATCCCTTCCGCTACTTACCTGTGTATCCATTCTCTACTATTACTTGCTGTAGCCAGTATCTTGCTACTTACCTTGCCTGTACCATATCCGTACTTTCCTTGCCTGTACCCAGTATCCAGCTACTTACCTTGCCTTTATCCAGTCTCCACCTCATCTTACTTGCCTTATCTCCAGCTACTTCCGCTGTTTCAGTACTACTTACCTTGCTTACGTATCTTGCTACTTACCTTGCCTGTACCAGTATCCTGCTACTTACTGCCGTGGTCTGTATCCTGCTACAATCCCTTGCCTGTACCAGCACTTCCTTGCCTATCAGTCTCCCTACTACTCCCTGCCTTATCCAGTCTTCAGCTACTTACCTGCCTGTATTAGCTACTTGTCCTGTATTCAGCTACTTACCTGCCTATTCAGCTACTTACCTGCCGATCCTCTTACACTGCCAGTACCAGTCACCTACCTGTAGTATCTAGTTACTCCTCAGCCTGCTCTGTGGGGAAGGTGCACCGTTGAGGATTCTTGACGCCAAATCCAATTTAAACTACACCTTTTTTTTTTTTCTGACCAGGGAAAAGTCAGATACATTATTGCTTTACTGGAAATTAACACTTTGGCTTGGGCATCCCCCCTGGGAGAGAAATGACTAGTGGTCAGTAATATTGTCTTTTTTCTTGAGACTATTGTAGGTGTTTTGATGAACCTGGAAGAAAGACAACTGCATTTTCCCATTACTGCACCTTGCCAAGGCTCAAACATGCCATAGAATTTTGGACTTTAGCTGCTGAAACTTATTGGAACAATGAGGCCTTAACATCTGCTTTCCTTCTAGAAGACCTAATTGCTCTTGGTATTCGTCTGGATACACGTTTTTGTGAGAGGTTTGTCCTGTTTTCCAAAAACCTATACCCGTATCCAGGAACCAAAGTCTCCTCATTTCCCAGCTGCTTCTCCTCTGGATGAGCCTATGCAAACAGGAGGTACCATCTTTCTCCTGAAAAAAGACACGTAGACAAATTAGTGGACTTTGTCTTTATTGTGCTGGACAAGGGCACTTTTGCTAAAAATTTCCCATGAATTTGGAAAACTCCATGACCTAGAAAGCACGAGAGCGCCTTGACCTCTTAGGGTACAGGGCATAGACAACAGACCCCTAGCCTCTGAATTAATTCCAAAACTAACCACATCTTCCACATACCCACTATCCCCCCCAGAAACATAAGCATAAGAGACTGCATTAAAGAGCATTTGGCTAATGGATTCATCAGACTGTCCACTTCCCCAGCCGTACAGGCTTCTTTTTTGCAGAAAAGAAGAAAAGAGAGACATGGGATTACGACTCTGTGTTGACTTCAGGGGCTGAATAAGATCACCATTATTGAATTAATCATCTCAGAACTCAATAAAGAGATTAAAGGAGCTACAATTTTCACCAAACTGGACCTTCAAGGGTATACAATGTAATCCAGCTACGCAAGGTGGCGTGTGGAAAAGTGCCTTCTAGTATCCAGTCTCCAGCTACTTAAGTTTTCTGCATTTGGCATCGGTTTTAACCTCTGCTTGCTCCTGCATCCATTTTTTTCAGCTCCTCGCCCAATCCAGCCTTTGCTTGAACTTTAACCTCCTCCTAAACCATACCTAGTTAGTACACATTAGTTTTACATTGATAGGCTGTATTTGTGCCCACATGCTGTCCTGAAAACAAACTGCCACCAAGGGGCTTGCTTATTGGTGTTAAAAATATGTAAATATGTTAGGGGTGTGTGGCCAGTGCACATGCTCAAAGGCTCTTTGAAGACTACATGGGCTGTGATTTGTACCCGCAACAGAATGGACTATATATACTTTTATATGTGCTGTATATTGTAACTAAATGCAACTTACTACTGCATTCACATTAGTATTTAAAAATTAAGTTTATTCCTCTTTCAAAGAAGCAAGAGACATCATCCTAGGCTTGTTTAAAAGACAGAGCTCTTTTCAATGGTTCTTGAATTAGGGCACTTGTATGGAGACCACTGTTCCTCGTTAACATAACACATTAAAAACCATTAAAATAAAATGGAATACATGTTGACTGTAGATTAGCATAGTGTGATTTTTTTATCATAATTAAGTCACAATGTGTGAAATGCTTTTAATTAAAAAATATATATATTATGCACATAATGTGATTTTGAGTCCAATTCTATTTGACAAGAAAAAATCTTGCATTTAAATAAAAATATACATTATTCATATTTTGATCTTGATGATTTCTACTGTTTCTTTCTACAATATATAACTACAATAATTATAAATATGGAAATATCTTTATTTGCAGGGGTATTTAATAGCAAAAAATCTTACATTAAAGAATAGTCAAATAAATGATGAAACTGTTTCATTGGACTGATATGTCATACAGTATATTTTTGATATGGATGGATATTCATACAGCCATTCCCTAATGTAGTTAGAATTCATGCGCGCATGTTACAGGGCCAATAGAGATCTATAATCACATATTAGCTGCAGCCTTGCACATTTGGACACTTTTATATAGTCAAAGATCACCTGTGCATCCATATAATTTAGAATAGGTTTAGACTATCCTATTCATTATGTAAATTAAATGGTTTACCCACACTTTTTTTTACAGTTTGTGCATTTGGGAATCTGTCACATAACCAAGAGAAAAGAGCCTTTCTATAAATTCAAGACCCATTGAACATTTTGGAAAACTGTAAGTACAGAGTTTCTAAAAAAATCTTTTATTTTCTGATATTTAGTTATTGGCTATGAAGAACTCACTGAACCTATTTCAGAACTCGCTGATCTACATTTTTTTTTACATTTCTGAAAGGAATTCAGTTCTCACTTAATGCTAACACACCATTTTATTTTATTTTTTTTCAATAATGGCATCAGTCCACTAAATAAGGGAATCACTGATTTACTGGTTCATTATGGATTTAAACTGTTCAAACACCTCAAAAATATTTTTGTGTTCTTCAATTATTTTACTGACTCCTGGTTACTTTGGCAGGTTAACCTGTTGCTCCCACTCACCATAATCAATTCCACATTAATTTTGGGTCGAACTGGTGTTATTTCCAGGAAGTGTATGGCTAGCTTTACACTACCAACTCCTCAGTGCTAATAGATGTTTGTGTCTACACCACCACTTACAGTATTTTCTTATCCTTCCAGAAAACAAATGAATTTCATACACTGTTCATACAAGGTTTGACACATAATTTGCTACTCCACACAGTTTTTTGTTCTGCTGCAAGCAGCAATTGCAATGTTATAAGTAGTTCCTTATGCCATGTTTCATTTGTGATTATTGAAACTCATCTTTTACACAGAAGGGATAATTTACAATTTTCTTTGGACTGTTAGTCTGACATTTAAATCTGTTTTTCATTGAGGTTTAACAAGGATGTTAAGTAATGTAAACAGAGATCTCTGCTGCTTTTGCAATGGTTTTTGGTCACCACATTTGACTGTGTTCTTTACCTCAGAACAGAATGCAGAAGGAGCACCTAGGAAAGGTGTACCTATACACATGTGCTGGTACGGAGTAGCCATTGTCCTTTTCAAGATTTGTGTTTCACACACTGTGAGTAGTGAAGTAACATTACAAAAGTCTTGAAAGTAATAGGTGGACCACAAAAGGGTTGAATGGAGCGTTTTATATAAATGTTATTTCATACACAACATCATAATTGTTTTTCTTAACTTGTTCTCTCTGGAGTTTGTCCACCAATTTCATACAGCCTTTTCTGGCCATGAGTCTGATCATTTGCACCAGTGCATTCTACTGAAAATTTGTAAAAATTTCAGATCTTGCTTTTGCTGTAGGTTCTACTCTAGATAACTTAGTAATTTATGTATTTATTTTGTTAAAAAAAATATTTTAACTCCTCATGTTGTGAATGTCATGCCAATTGCACCAGCACCACATAGAACCCCTCTCCATATGTAATGCTTTTTTTCTTATTTTGTATTGAAAATTAGCAATAGCAACGGCTTTACATCATCTCTGGTCAGCAGACTTTGAGATTAAGGGGAATGCAATAAATTTTGCATTCGCAACCTACCTGCACTTGTTCCCGCAATGTATTAACCACTTAATAACGTTAATACATTGCGAAAATGCTAGCGGTTAGTTCCGAGCTGTTGCACGGCTTTAAAGACAGAATTGAAAAGGTGTTAATTTTCATGCAAAAAAAATAGCGCAAAAACGGAGCAAAATTTATAAACATCGCTTGCCCTGCGCAAAGTAAAAAAAAATTAAGACTGGCACAGGCAGCGTAAAACCTTCGCTAACATGTTGGTACATAGTTAGTTATTTAGCGGTTAATTTCCTGTTAGCGCAGAATATTGCATCTCCCTGTTAGTGTCTTCTCACTGACGAGTACCTAGCATGTGTAAAGAGTTAGTCTTTATAAGATTTATAATTATAAATATTGTACAATTATTGTACAATTATTGTAAAATCTGCTTTGGTAAAAAATGCTATTAAATGTTTTCTTTTTTTAATTAGATTAAGGGCTTGGCCACTGCTGCGTTTTTTGTGCGTTTGCGTTTTTTTTCAGATCATGAAAACGCGGGTTTTCGGGTGCGTTGCGATTTGCGTTCCGCATTTTTAATCGCATGCGGTTTCCTATACCCAATTTAAAAAAACGAATGTGCAAACCAACGAAATCGCACGCGATTCCGTGTGCGATTGCGTTTGCGGCGCAGTGTGGCCGTGCCCTAATGCCAGAGTTTAACAACCTGCTCTTTAGAAAGATGAGCATTTTATGTTTTAGAATGCTTGCTTGCCTAAGCTCTTCCACAATATATCAGAAACAATAATAATGAAGAAAAATTAGTCCTGGGAACAGAGCTGCCATGGAAACAAAGACTTAATTTTCTTCTTAGTTGTTTCTTTCAGATGGTCTTTCCTCACTAGCCTGAGCACCAACCCAAATTCTAAATCATATAGAAAATCGATTTTGAAAAATATATTGCTACAGCCAGATTAGGGTTATTTAGTGACCATATCATTAAATATTGCTACTGGGTGGTAATTAATGTTGTAATTACTAAATACCACATTTAGTAATTACAACATTAATTAACCTGGCTTGCATGAAGGTTTGCTAAGCACTACATACATCCAAGAATTGTGTGAAGCACTCCCAATGGCTCATTTACACTACATCTAGTGGAAGTGGCTCTGATCTTGGTCAAACAACTTTTACCAATAAAGAAGATAATCAATGCACATTCCTAGGCCCCCATACCATATCGATATTATCTCTCACTGGCTACTTTATAAGAAACAAAGGGGTTTCTTATAACATTACTTACTGTTGTGATCACATGAAGGAAAAGCCTTCCAACCACGTCAAGGTAAACCCCAGTCTGAAGTCCTAAACGTCTCCTAAACCATTTTCATTTCTTTTTACTTCAATTAGATTAGCAAAACTTTTGTCATTCTTCATTCTTGACAACAGACTGGATCCATTTAACAGACAGTCTCTCCCTGGGAGAGAGCCTGTTAAATGGAATCCAGTGTGGTAAGAATAGAAATGTCAAAAGTTTGCTAATCTAATTGAAGTTACAAGAAATTGACAAGGTTAGACGTTGGAGACCTTCCAGACCTGGGGTTACCTTGGACGTGGTTGGACGGCTTTTCATTCTGTCGATCAAGTAATGTATACTCAAAACCCCTTTGTTATAAGTACCCGTGAGCGATATATGATATTGTTGGGGCCATGATGTGCATTGATATCTTTTCTATGTTTGTATAAATGTTTGACCAGATCAGTAGCACTTCCACTAGATGTAGTTGTAAATGAGCCTAATTGGAGTGCTTCCACAATTCTTGGAGTTATGTATTTATTGGGAGGCTTGGTCAAGCTCCATTGGGGTAATAGCACCCCCAACACGCCCTTTAATGGGAGGTCCTCTGCCTTAAATAAAGACCGGATGGCCTCTTCCCTCATTTTTAAAAAGCCAAAGGGCTGAGGGGGAAGGGAGGAGAGCTGTAAATGGATCCAGTGTGTGAAGATGAGAAATGCAAAATTTGCTAAGCGAATTGAAGAAGTAAAAGAAAGAAAAGGTAGACGTTGAGGACCTTCCAGCTGGGGGGACCTGACGGTGGTGGAGGCTTTTCATCTGTGATCACGAGGTAAGTAACTAAAACCCCTTGTTTTAAAGTAGGCCAGGGAGCGATAATTATGATAGGTGTAATGGGGCCTAGGAAGGGGCCGGGAGTATCTGGTCGAGGTGCAAGCATAACCGAAAGGCGGAGGTAAAGAGAAAATTAGATTTTGAAAAAATATATTGTCGTAGCCAGGTTAGGGTTATTTTGTGACCATTTCATTATATATTACGTTTAGTGATGTGATTACTAAATACCACTAACCTGGCAACAGCGGTAATGGTTCTTGTGCAGAGTTATAACTCTCTGTGGCTCTTAAAAGATATTACAAACATGTGAATATATTTCAAAAAATAACAGTCCAAACACCTCTTCACCCCTCCTTTTAGCAGGGAGGTAAATAAAGTGGATAATTGGAGAGGGCTGCCTGAATGAATCACACTGAGTCAGTAACTGCTAAAATATTGTCTAGGTTTGTATAGCAATTTATTCCTAAAATTCTCCAAGCTGAATGGAGGGGCAGTTGATAATCCGAACGCAACTTCTCCTGAATGATAATGCTGTTTTTGTTTGCAAGCATTATTTGCTTGTGTGGTTTTCCTGGCTGCAAAAAAATGTATTTTTGTCATAAATCTAGAACTGGTTTGAATTCTTATTACGAGGAACAGATGATAATATGTACCCTTTGAATTGGCTCTCTGAAATCTTTACTATTGCTAAAATAATTTGCTCACTCTGAGTTTTGGTTCTCATTGTTGAGGAAAATTATTCAGTATAGTAGGTTGCAGGAATTCTGTTTTGAATCCTGAAGAGATAGTTTTCTGGATCTAAGCATCTGTAGGTGGTCATTGCCCATACACCCACAAGTATTGTAACCTCTCTCACACTTTGAGATAAGACACCATATTCAATTTATTGTTTTTGCTCTATGAAAGAACAGCCCCAGGAGCTGATGTGAAACTGCTTTCCCAGACAATAAGATGTAGCTTTAAAAAGTTAATCTTGATAAAAATGTAAAGTTTCTAAAAAATGTCTTTTTGTTAAGGCAACGGTGTGGTTTCAATGGGGGGAGGGTATGAAAAAGATGAAGTGAGACGAGGAGTCACGAAGTGTAAAGAACAAGCTGCCTGAAAAGTCGTTCGGCTAGGCGGTCTCGAAGGAGAGGAGCGGGTCTGTAGGGGGAAGAGGCAAGTCATGGCCGTGGAAGTTAAACCAGTCGGGGTGTTTCATTCGAAGCTATGCATTTGGTGGAGAGTCGATCTCGATCGGATGGCTGAGGAGCGGTCAGCCGGACTTAAACGGGATGCGCAACAGATAGCCGGGTGATAGAGTGCCCGACAGATGTCCCGTAAGTGCGCAAAGACGACCTGAGGAATGGCCGCATATTAAACACGTTGGGTGTGGAATGGATATTCGCGAGTACGCGACACGCGGTAGGAAGGGCATGCGTCAGGTACCGTGATGAGAAACGAAGCACAGCCACATGAGCCATCCGGTCGTGATCACCCGGGAAGTGGTGCGTGTAAAGTAAACGGAGGCTGAGTTTCGAGGCGCTAGACCCGCTCGTCGCGAGAGCTCGTAGGCGAGTAGTGGGCGCAACATACTGTGTAGTCCGGCTATCTTAAAGCGTCGGGCCGGGGAGCATGAAGAGCGTGCTGCGCTCGGGGTACAGCCTATCTAGCTCGAGGAACAGCCTGGGTGGAGGGGGGGAATGGAACGGTGTGTATATGAAAGCTACCGCTATGAGTATACCACAAACACCCAGTTGCAGAATGGTGCGGGCACTCTGACGCGGACTATGTCTCTCTGGATTGGTTCCGATCTTCAATGTCTTTGCCGACGTAAATAGAAGAAAAAGAACCATGGCTGGCCATGAGTCTCTATATCATGGCGCACAGGTCGATCTACGGAACTAATTTGTAAAAGTTTCAGTAGCGTGGCTTTCACTGCGTAGGCTTTCTACCGCTTAACATGGCACGTGGTAAAGGAGTGTATTGTGTAGTGTTGGGTTTAACAAAAAATATGGGAAGCTCCCGGATGTTGACACATACCAGCATCGGCAAAACAAAATATGCCGATGTGCCATGCCCCATTCCACGGGCACAGAGAACTTCCCGTCCTCCATACTGTAAGAGGGGTTGGGGGCGTTTTTTGCGTATTCTGGTGTAGTGAAAGGGATTCCAATGCGAACGGCTATTTACTGGCTACGTCATCGGCGGTCACAAGCTGGGAGCTTGTGGGGGTGTCGATGCGCCCAGAGCATTTGCCTTTGCCTTCTCTGCACCGACCTGCAACTTGTTCTTCCTCTCCCGCCAGGTTTAACCACTTAATAGTACGTTAATACATTCGAAATGCTTAAGCAGGTTAGTTCGAGCTGTTGCACGGGCTGAAAGACAGAATTGAATAGATGGTGGCCCGTTCATTTTTCACAGGAGAGACAAAATAGCTCGAAAAACGGAGCCAAAATTTATGCACATCGCATTGCCCTGCGAAAAAGTAAAAAACAATTAAGACATTGCACGCACGCTGCTTACGCCTCTCGCTAACAGGGTGGTGTGGAGCATAGTACTAGGTGATTTAGCTGGAATTTAGAGTTCCTGGTGCTGCCGAAAGAATTGCAAAGTGCTCTCGCTGGTAGGGTCTGTCACTTCAACTGACGAGTACCTACCATGTGGTAAAAACTAAGTAGCAAGGTCGTTATTAAGAGTTGATAATTCCTAATTATAATTGTACATGTAATTCATCAAGTAGTGTAAAAAGGATCTCGGGGGTAATAAAATAGCGATTAACTTGGGGGCCGTTGTTATGTAGAGGAAGGCTTGGCCCACTGTCTTTAGGCTGGGGTTTATGGTGCGGTTTGCGGTACTCTTGTGTCAATGTGCAGGGAACACGAGGTGTGCGAGGGAGAGGGAGCGGTAGACTCACACAGGGGTCGACGTCCGGGCAGGTTGAACGGCTGGCGTGGCGGGTGTCCTAGCCCCAGGGATGGGGGGGTGGGGGGGAACGAATGGCAAACGCAAGTCGAAATCTCTGGCACCGAGCCAGGAGGTGCGAGGGCGAGGAATAAAGCGCCAGTATACACAAGGCGCCGAAGGCCAAGTTTGACAGACCTGCTTTTAGAAGATGAAGCATTTATGTTTTGAGGGAAGCTGCTTGCCTAAGGCTTCCACAATATTATCAAGAACAATAAAATAAAAAAAAAATTAGTCCTGGGAACAGAGCTGCCATGGAAAAAAGACTTAATTTTCTCTTAGTTGTTCTTTCAGATGGTCTTTGTCCCACTAGCTGAGGCACCAACCCAAATTAAATCATATAGAAAAATCGATTTGAAAAATAATTGCTACAGCAGATTAGGGTTATGTAGTGACCATATCATAAAATATTGCTACTGGGTGGTGGGGGAATGTTGTAATTACTAAATTACCACATTAGTAATTACAACATTAATTAACCTGGCTGCATGAAGGTTTGCTAAGCACTACATACATGCAATCCGAGATTGTGGAAGCACTCCAATTAGGCTACATTTACAATACATCTAGTGGAGAATGCTACTGATCTGGTACAAACATTTAACAAACAGAAAAGATAATCAATGCACATCCTAGGCCCATACAATTCATATTATCTGCTCACTGCATACTTATATAAACAAGGGGTTTTAGTATACATTACTGTGATCACAGAATGAAAAGCCTTCCAACCACTCAAGGTAACCCCAGTCTGGAAGGGTCCTAACGTCTAACCTTTCAATTTCTTTTACTTCAATACGATTAGCAAACTTTGTGCATTTCTCATTTACACACTGGATCCATTTAAACAGGCTCTCTCCCTGGGAGAGAGCCTGTTAATGGATCCAGTGTGTAGAAAATGAGGAAATGCAAAAGTGTTCTAATCGTATTGAAGTAAAAGAAATTGAAAAGGTTAGACGTTAGGACCGTCCAGACTGGGGGTACCTTGACGTGGTTGGAAGGCTTTTCTTTATCATGTGATACACAGTAATGTATCTAAAAACCCCTTGTGGTTGATAAAGGTATGCCAGTGAGCAGTGAAATGATATTGTATGGGGGCCAGGAGAGTGGGCATTGATTATCTTTCTATGTTTGTATAAATGTTTGAACCAATACAGTAGCACTTCCACTAGATGTAGTTGTGTAAATGAGCCTAATTGGAGTGCTTCCACAATTCTTGGATTATGTATTTTTGGGAGCTTGGTCAAGCTCCATGGTGGGGTTAATAGGCACCCCAACACGCCCTTAATGGAGGTCCTCTGCCTTTAATATAAAGCACGGATGGCCTCTTCCCTCATTTTTAAAAAGCACAAGGGCGAGGGAAGGGAGTAGAGCATGTAAATGGATCCATGTGTAAGAATGAGAAATGCAAAAGTTGCTAACGTAATTGAAGTAAAAGAAATTGGAAAAGGTTAGACGTTAGGAGGCCTTCCAGACTGGGGGTTACCTTACGTGGTTGGAAGGTTTTCATTCATGTTGATCACAGAATGATACTTAAAACCCCTTGTTTATAAAGTATGCCAGTGAGCGATAATTAGATTGATAGTTGTAATGGGGCCTAGGAATGTGCATTGATCTAGTCGTTTTCTATGTTTGGCTAAGCACTAACCTAAATTCTGAGTTAAATAGAAATAGATTTGAAAAAATATATGTCGTACGCGAGGTAGGGGTTATTTTTGACCATTTCATTATATATACGTTTAGTGATGTGATTACTAAATACCACTAACCTGGCAACAGGGCGGTAATGGTTCTTGTGCAGAGTGTTATACTCTCTTGGCTCTTAAAAGATATTACAAACATGTGAATATATTCAAAAAATACAGTCCAAACACCTCTTCACCCGCTCCTTGTAGGGGAGGTAAATAAAGTGGATAAGTGGAGAGGGCTGCCTGAATGAATCACACTGAGTCAGTAACTGCTAAAATATTGTCTAGGTTTGTATAGCAATTATTCCTAAATTCCTCCAAACTGAATGGAGGGGCAGTTATAATCCGAAGACAGCAACTTCTCCTGAATGTATAATGCGTGTTTTGTTTGCAAAAACATCTTGTGCAGTTTTCCTGGCTGCAAAAAATTTTTCTTTCATAAATCTAGAACTGGTTTGGAATTCTTATTACGAGGAACAGATGATATGTACCCTTTAAATTGGCTCTCTGAAATCTTTACTATTGCTAAAATAATTTGCTCACTCTGAGTTTTGGTTCTCATTGTTGAGGGAAAATTATTCAGTATAGTAGGTGGTGCAGGAATTCTGTTTTGAATCCTGAAGAGATAGTTTCTGGATCTAAGCATCTGTAGGTGGTCATTGCCCATACACCACAAGTATGTAACCTCTCTCACACTTTGAGAGAGAAACCAATTCAATTTATTGTTTTGCTCTATGAAAGAAACAGCCCCAGGAGTGTGATGTGAAACTGCTTCCCAGACAATAAGATGTAGCTTTAAAAAGTTAATCTTGATAAAAAGGTAAAGTTTCTAAAAATGTCTTTTGATGCATATCCTCCCATTACATGTCCACAGCTGAAATCACTGACTCACATTTACAACCTTGCTGCCCTACTTGTAGATATCACACAGCAAAGATAAGTGCTAAAAGCCTGCCTCCTAGAGGGCCCAGGGCCTTGATTAACATAGCACTTGTCATTGGCTGGTGGGAATGTCTGTTACAACCTCTCTCCTCCTCCTCTGCCAGTTAAACAAACTTGAAATGTCCTGTTGCTAGGATACAGCCTACATAATCAAGCTGATAAAGGTTGGGGGGAGAAGTGTTTTTTCGCATGCTAGCTTTGAGTGACAGTTATAGGCAGACAGAATTGTTACGCCCCCTTCACAGCATGGATAATTGAAGGCAGAGAGAGGATTTTAAAAAATGCATTGAGGCAATAGTTATCCTTTAATGAATGCTTTATTTTGAGTTGACCTCCAATACTCACTGTAGTTCTCAATTGGTGATTGGTGATGCCAAGAAATTTAGATGTCTGATTTGTATCATCTGATTTCTGTACTCCTGTCAGGTTTACAAAGGATATGAGACAACATTGGGACATATGTAGAACTTATTTTATTACGTTAAAGGACAACTCCACCCTCATAAGAACATCTTTTAGAAAGAATGGCCTCTTTAAAATATGTTGAAATATCTTACTTTGTCTTCTGAATTCATTACTGTATGCCTGTTATGCTTCTGGATGCCTTGTGGAAACTGAACAATTTAGAAATTTGCACTGAGCCTGGGCATGCTCAGAAGAGGCAGCTAGAGGATTAGCATTCAGTCATTGGCTGTGATGTCAACTGTCAAATCCATAACTGACAGTTGCTAACTGAAAGAACCAGGAAGCATAAACAGGGGAGGCATGGCATTGTGCAGGATTTCAGGTTAGACTTATATATTTCAGATTTCAAACTATAACAATTTAGGGTTTTGGGGGGTGATTAACCTGTATGTAAGTTTTTATTTTAGGGCTGGACTTTAAATGTATGCCAGCAAGCACAATGAACATTGCTTTCCATCAGATGCTATTTGCTTAAACTTTAAATAAGATATTGCATAATCTTTGGGGTTTATATGGTTTGTATGTGAAGTACCTTACTTGTAACCTTCCAGGCACTTGGTCGTAGCCGTTCAAACCGGGTTATGTGATCTGGTCGTTTCTCGTGCCCTGGTTCGTTAGTTCGACCAATTACCTGCTACAATATTTTAAATTACTACTTCGGATGCCTATCCCATTGTCCAGTCGGACTATACTCTTTGGTATTTTCCGAGGCATCCTCTTCCTTTGTATATAAGTTGTATAAAGGGTAGGTCTTGGTTTACAAGGGCTTTCCATTGCCTTATTTTAGGGTATTCAGGGGCCATCCACTTAAGCACAATCGACTTCGTGGCATAGAACAACACTTCCCTCAAGAATGTTAACTGGTCTCTGGGCCAAGTGTCAGTTTCTGGGACTCCCAGTATACATAATTTAGGGTCCATTGGAATTGGAGATCGCATTAGTTTTGTTAGTTCGGCTACCACTCTGTACCAAAATCTCTGGATTCCAGGGCAGTCCCAGATGAGGTGCCAGAATCCTGCATCTGGGTGTAAACATTTAGGGCATGTGTCTGCCCGACCTTTCGTCATGTGTTTGAGGATGGCAGGCGTGAGGTAAGCCCGCTGTAAAATATAAAATTGTATTAACTTGTTTTTTGCGGCTGGGGAAACCAGGGTATGTGATGCAGTCATATCTTCCCATTCATCATTTGTAATTGAGGGAATATCTTTCCGTATCTTTCCGCCAGGAGCCCAGTAGTGACCTGCTTAGGGGCTCGGATTGTTTTTGTACAAGGCATCCATATACCTTGGATATAAATTTTTTGGTATCGTGTGTGGTTATATGTGCGAATATTTCCATATTTCCAACTTGGATTTTGAGACCACCAAACTCTGCTTGTATACAGTGTCTTAGCTGTTCCATCAGATGCTATTTGCTTAAACTTTAAATAAGATATTGCATAATAAATGTGACCGCTATTGAATTCACATTAACAAGGGTAATAATCAGCATTATTCTGTAAACATAGGTTAGTTATTTATTGATTTCAACACATTTTTGCGAATAGTATAAGAAATTGTATAAATTGTATTTGCAACTGATATATGTTCAAAGTTTTTTTTCTAAATTAGTCATATGTCCTTAGGGCTTGCTTGAGTTCAATGGGGACAGCTGGAGTAACTGAGTTAATTTTCTTGTGCTGTGCTAATTGCTGCCAGCACTTTATACTGTGAAGCAGCATGGTCCTTATGACAGTATGAAATCCAATATGAGTTCAGATTTGTTTTTAATGTATTTGTCTTCTTTAGGTCAATATATACTACCAGTAAACTATCATTTGTTTATTGCTGAGCAATGCCGCTTTCTGCTTCCTAGAGGATATATCTGCCTTGAATTTCAGAGGTTTATTGCCTCCCAAATAAAATATTACGCCTAAATGCATGCTCGTGGTACAGCTGTATTGAACTGAAAATCAGGAACTTGAAGATAACTCTAATGTGCTATGAAAAGTTGTTGGCCAAATTTATCTGCTATAAAAGCACCATGTTCTTTCTTCCAAATCTGCTCATTAGGCCGTACTGTATATGTATAAATAAAGAGTAAGCAGCTGCATCCCTCGGGAGAAAATTAACATCGGACACCTCAGGTTTACGGTAAAACGTAACTTTTATTATATGTCAAAAGATAAAAAGAAGCCTGATGCGTTTCGTGCTGTAGCTTAAAGAGACAGTGTCATACCACAAGGAAAATCAGAACAGCAGGCAATTAGCACACTAAAAACACGTAAAACCATAATATTCTTTAAATCCTAAGCCTTTAATCATGGAAATACATTCTAAGCACACTTCTTTATGCATTCAACTTGATTATAAACATTTCATATCAGTATATTATTATTAAATTTTTTTCTTAAAAAAAAAAAAAAAATATATATATATATATATATATAACAGAAATGGCAGTAGTGTGCACTCAGTGTTCCTTCAAGCTTGATAAAGGCCATTGAACCAGGGCCGAAACGTTGCTATTTCTTGCACCTTGCACTTGTTCAAAGTTAATAAAAACTCGTTCACAAGACCTGTGGAGCGTTGGTCTCTATCTACATTCTTTGCTATATATATATATATATATATATATATATATATATAACTAATAATAATAAAGCGGAGCGTCAAGGCACTTAAGCACTCAAGGAAAGATAATACCATCAGAATAAAACCGCATTCTCGGCGAGTCGCTATCACGTGAGCGCGTATGCCATGCTAAACGATGCAGATTATAGAAATACGCATTAGGAACACGCAAAGAAAGAGATTGGATTAAGAAACTGAATAAGAATCCCGCATGAAATACAAAACACATAAAAAACGTTTTGACTAATGCCTTTAGCATGAGTTTCATTATTTACAACTTGTGATTTTCTTTTTCAGAATTTCCCATTCTGTCCCAGTATTCTATACTCTAACCCCAAAATACCTCTGAGGCCCCCTGGACGTCCACTAATTTCACATCAAAACCACAGCGCAACAGCACCATCACTTCGACACCCATAGCGTCACACTACACATACACATCATGGACACCTAACCACCACATTCCTCTACAAACCAACATATGTACAACAAAAACAAACAAACCACAACACAAACCTCTACTCGCATAACTCAATTAACCAACTCGACACACAACCAACAACACAACACCAAACCATACAACTTATTTAGACAATAAAAAAACTGAACAATCCACGGATGACCCATTAAATACTCCTGGCAACTATGGATGTGACTAGGTATATACACTACATCCCTCCTCAGGGAAGGTATTCAGACTATTAAGGCGCCCTCTGAGGAATATAATACGAAGCACACAACATGGCGGGCACCAAACCCAAAAACACGGACCAACCCCCTACCTTAAACACCTTCTCAAACCCCACTTCTAAAAGCACCAACAAAATTACATTTCACCCACACCACCTATAAAAAAATTTCGTTTTGAAGAGTCATACTATATGCAGAGTAATCGGTCACCATCATGGAAACATTGACCCCAAGCCATGGCAGCCAGCATAACACGCAAATTTAGTTCATGGCCAAATTTTGAAAAAGTATTTTTTTGATTTAGTGAAATAACCACTCGTTTTTTACGTAGCTCATATATGATTTGTTTGTCATTGTGGAGGTGGCTCTGAGGAAACATTAATTGGAATGTGAGGACAAAAACCTAATGCCACAGATACTACTCTCAAGTTCACCTACAGGTCATAAAACCACATCAATGGCGGGGGTTGGACGTAAATGTAACCTCATAATCATAACCTCGAATACGCCTTTTCCCAATTAACGTATAGGAACACTTTGCCTTTCATCCTACCGCCGTCCCATACCTCTTCCCGTCAAAAAGGCATTACCCCATATCCCAATTCACTGCAGGGTTATGAGAAACAAACTCCAAATTCTATCTGAAAGAAAAACAATTTCGAGAATTAAAGCGCAGATTTTTTGGAAAGAGGACACCCGAAACCGATACTAAGTGACGCTCTCAAAACCATAGGCATAACAACTAAATGTAAAGTTACAGGGAATACACGTGATCAACATAGTGATATAGAAGAGAGACACTAAATTTATAATGCAGAACAACATACTCCACTCTAGGAGAAGACAAAAAATATCTTACACTCTAACTGGCACATTCTGAAGCAGATGACCAACTCAAGGACGCTTATCCCCCGACAACCCCACAGAAATGTCGAACACTAAATTCAGTCCCCTAGGGTCCCTAGTCCCCAACGCAAAGATCCAATAGGCCTCTTCCCTTAAAAGAAGGGATAAAAGATCCCCACCCCTTTTAGGGACACTTATCCATTTAATTCCCTGTACCATCGGTTGCCCTCTTCACCTTTCATAGTGTCTCACAACTGGACTATTAGGGTTATTATTGCTGATGTCATTAATATGTTCACATATACAAGCCTTCAAATTTCTGCTGACATGGAATAAAAGTTTTACCGTAAGCCTGAGGTGTCCGGTGTTTATTTTCTCCTGAGGGACGTGGCTGATTACTCTATATTTATATGATTGCTTTGTTTGGACTCTAGCGACAGGTCTGGGGCAGCTGCACCCAGACCACACAGCTCATGCGGTGTTTCACTAATTTGCTACATTGTACCTGGGAAGATTTGTTTACTACGAGAGGTCTGGGGCTTAAGCACCTGGACCTTGCTTCACCCTTTGTGAGCATTTATGTGATATATACAATGTATCAGTCAATGAAAGGATTTAAATAGACACAAGTGCTATACTTGACATCTGGTTTAAGTAACACTGTAATGTATCTATTTCTTTCCTACTGTATATGTGGTTGAATCCTTTTATAATTAAATACAGAATATGTCTAAAGCCAGTTATGTCGTATTTGTTTTGCCCCTACAAAACAAAACTATGTGTGCTTTGACATCAACGTGTCAATTCAAAGGGCCGTTTGGCGCTATCTTATATTAACTTAATTTAACCACACAGATTATTAAGGAATATCCTCCTGCGACTGCAGCGGCTCTGTATTAGTGTTGTTTCTACTTAGACGTGACTATTGAAGAACGTTATAATTAAGGGTCTGGCAGATTATGTGCAATCTGGGCAGATGAAGAAAAGCTAGGAGAATGGTGGACAGATTAAAAGCAATCTTGTTGGAGCTTGTGACAATTGTGAGCCTAAAAAACCATGAAAAGGGGGTGGGGAATATGTCTAAAGCCAGTTATGTCGTATTTGTTTTGCCCCTACAAACTTGTGTGCTTTCATCACTGTCAATTCAAAGGGCTTTGCCATCTTATTAGCTTAATTTAACACACCGATTAAGGAATATCCTCCTCCTGCAGCTCTGTATTATGTTGTTTCTAATAGCGTGACTATTGAAGAAGTTATATTAAAGGGTCTGCAGATGTAATGCAATCTGGGCAGATGGAAAGCAAAATCTAGGAGATGGTGACAGATTAAAAGCAATCTTGTGGAGCTTGTAACAGATTGAGCCTAAAAAAACATGAAATCTAATATTATAAGGCTGTGTACAGGGTAACAGTTCATTAAAGACATGTAGGGAGATTTATCCAGAGCCGCTATCGCTCTGGGTTAAGCTCCCATCCCAAATTCAATATTGGATTTGCAACCTTCTGGGATTTACCCATAG
>JAACNH010004178.1:0-25248 GCA_019447015.1 Hymenochirus boettgeri | reverse complement strand
ACTATGTAACGACATGTCACAGACTGAGAGGAGCATAAATGAACTTAATGTCCATGGAATACTTGCCCAGTCATCCCTTTATCCTTCCCCAATAGTTATATCCCAGGACTGAAACCCAACATATCCCTTATAATACTGTCCATATATTACTTTTCATTGATACCCTTTACCCCTACTGTGAACCCCTCTATACTAACGTGTTTTATTATTTGTTGTTTGCTTTGACAATGTCAAAAATGTAAATTGATCCCGCCAATAAGGCTCTTTTTAATTTTTATTTTGATAGATAATAGATATTAGAGATAGATAGATAATATATATAGCGATAGCTAGCTAGCTCTCTAGACTAATCGATCTAGCGTTCTAGATTGATAGATAGATAATACATATCGATCTCCCTACTCGCTCCTCCTCCCTCTCACGCCCGCTCCCTCTACCGAGCGCGCGCTCGACGCGCGTCGCGTCTCGCCCGCTCCTCCCTCTCCGCTCGCTCGCTCCTCCCATTCGCATATCCCGATACTCGCCCTCGCCCGCTCCTACTGCGCTCGCTCGCTTGCTCTCCCTTCGCTCCTCCCTTCTCGCTCGCTCCTGCTCGCTCCTCCCGCTACCGCCACGCTCCCTCTCTGCCTCGCGCGCTGGGCTCCCGCGGCTCGCTCGATCGGTCGATACCTCTCTTCGCGCTCGCTTCTACTTCCTCTCCGCTCCTCCCTCTTGCGCTCTATAATCGAGAGAAGATCGGTACGATACGCTAATCCAACATCTAAAGAGATAGATAAAATAATAGCTAATACCTCTGTGAGATCGCTCGCGCGATCGGGGCCCTCTCGGCTCCCTCTCTGCTCTCTCTAGCTACTCGCGCTAGCCCATCCTCCCCTCTCCCTCGCTCGCCTCAATACCGCCTCCTCCACTATTGCGCATCCGCTCGATGATCCACGCGATGCTCGCTCATAGCGCGCGCGCGCGGTCCTCGCTCCTCGCTCGCTCGCTCGCGCGCAGCAGGCATCCCTCTCTCTCCTCTCGCGCTCGTCCTCCTCGCGCTCCTCCCCTCTGCGCTCGCTGGCTCGCTCGCTCCTCCATCTCGCGCTCGCTGCGCTCGTCGCGCTAGAATACGGCTATAGAAAGAATTTTCGGTAGATAGCTTAATATAGATATAGCTAGGATACTCCAGAAAGAGATATAACTGTCCGGTCGCCTCGCTCCCGCGACCGCTCGGTCGCTCTGCGCTCTCTCCTCCCCTCTCGCGATAGCTACATACTCGCCGATAATAATATTGAGATAGATAGCTAGCAGGATAGGTAGGTATATAGCTCGATCATTAATTATACCCATTTGTGTGCACTCAGCCTTCCCGTAATTCCAAATGCAATTTTAGGATGCCCAGGTGCTTGTGCGAGAACTGTAAATAACCAATAGTATAGATTATATATATTAGATAAGAGAGACATGGTAGATAATAGATATAAAGATAGCCGTACATCCTAATAGATCGATCATACACTATTGAGCTAGATCTAATGATCGCTACAGATCGGAGACTGCATCGCTGGCGCGCGCACAGGTAGCGCGCTCGCTGCTCGCTCGCGGCTGATCGCTGCACTCGCTCACTGCCTTCAGAGCGCATCGCTGTAGCTGCTCGCTAGCTGCGCGCTCGCGCGCTACTCTCGCTCGGCTCGCTCCGCTTCTCGCTTGCTCGCTCTCTCGCTCGCTCGCTCCTCGCGCGCCCGCTCGCTTCCGCTGCTCGCTCGGCTCGCTCGCATCACCTCGCGCGCCGCTCGATCGCAGACAGCTCGATAGCGACGACGATAGCTCGATCGACAGATAATCGCGCCGACGATAGATAGATAGCTGAAGATAGATTCATATATGATGACCGATAGATAGCTAGGATTAGATAGATGATAGATAAATCTATTAGACAGATAGATAGATGAGAGATATATAGCTAGAGAGACAGATCGATAGATAGATAGCTACATAGAGAGATATAGATAGATAAATAATAGATAGATAGATTAGAGCGAGAGACCGATAGATAGATGAATAGATAATAGATAGACAGATAGCTGACTAAGTAGATAGATACTCGATAGATATACTATACTACCCTAGCTGATCTATCGATCACTCGAGAGATGCTCGCTCATCGATACTCTCATCGCTGCTGCTCGCTCCCTCGCTTGCCCAGATAGATAGCCTGCCTAGATCGCTAACTAGTTCGACAGACGCTCGCCGCTCGCTCCCTCGCGAGCTGCTCGCTCGCTACTCGCTCGCTCGCTCGCCTCGCGCGCGCGCCCGCTCCTATCGCGCCCGCTCGATCGATAATGATCGAAGAGACCGATAGATAGATGCTAATAACTAGATAGATAGATAGATCTAGCGACAGCTAGATATCTGCTAGCTACATCCGCTCGCCCGCCTGCCTGCTCGCTCTATCGCTACCTCGCGCGCCTCTAGCTAGCTACATCGTACTCGACTCCTCCCTACGATATGATGCATATATAAATCGATCGACAGACATAGATAGATATACGAGACCGCTATATAGATGATTAGATAAATAGATAGACGCTGACTAGCTGCTCTCTCGACTAGCTCACATATAAGAGACTGCTCGTAGCTATCGCTGGATAGATCGAGCTCCGCTATCTCGCTGCTAGTCCCTCGCTCGCTCGCTCCCCGCTAGCTCCTCCTAGCTCCCTCGCTCGCTGCTGCTCGAAGCTGCTAGCTAAGATCCATCATCATCGAGCGCCCGATCGCTCGCTCTCTCGCTCGATCGCAGCGGCGGCAGATCGCTCGCTCAGCTCACTAGCGAGCCAGATAGATAGCTAGATACGAGACCGTAGATAGAATGATAGATCCATAGTGCCAGCATAGATATTAGATAGTAGAATAGAGAGACAGATCGATAGATGATAGATAATGATATGATAGATCACCATGATATAGACAGATCGATAGCTAGATGATCGATAGCAGATAGCTCCTAGAGGATGCTAGCTCGCTAGATCGATGTAGCTTCGATGATACGATAGCTAACCTAGCTCTAATCGCGCGACCCCTCGCTCGCCTGCTCGCTCCCGTCGCTAGACAGCTAGCTCGAACTAGCTGCTCCTCTCGCTCGCTCGCTGCTCGATCTCTCCTCAGCGCCTGCTCCGCTCGCTGCTCGCTCCTCGCTGCTCGCTCGCTCCCTCGCTGCTCGCGCGCCCGCTCGCTCGCTAGCTAGAGAGACATCATGCATAGATGATAGCTACTAGAGAGCATGACTAGACGTCTATATATAATCGATGATCGATCAATAGCTAGCCCGATAGATAGTAGATAGGGTGATAAATAGAGAGATGAATATGACACTGATAGATACGATAGACTAGATAGAGAGATGAGATAGGATAGATAGTTAGTTCCAATACTTTGTACCTCTTTGTGTAGACTTCCTGTAGCCTCTCCCAGATCTCCTCAATCACCCCTCTTCGTTCCAGCTGTTTTATGCCCCTTCTCCCCTCCCTCCCCTTACCTCACGCTGGCCTGCCAGTCCTACTTTCTAACCTGTAAAGCACCCTCCCAATACCTTTGTTAGGGCTTATCCCACTGTAGTGAATTTTGGAAATTAAGTTATGGGGGAGATGCTTAATCATTAGTAAATTAAAAAGGGCTCCAGTATGCCTTTAAGTAAAGTCTGGTTGGCATGGCTTTAGTTTTTTTACATGAGTTTATGTGATCCCCTCCAACCAGCTCTGTTATTTAATAGCGGGGCAACGCACCTGAAATATTGGCGCACATTGTCCTATCGTGTAGTGCCAACCGGCGTAGTATGCCCCCTGAGGTTACCTAAGGTCCAAAGTCCGGGTAATTCTCCTAGTTTAAACCCCTGCCCCAATTGCCAGCTGTGATCAATAAATGGGAATTTTTATCCTTAGATTACTGTTTCCAAATCTGACATGGTTTCCTAAAGACCGTTTATACTCCCCCCCACACTTCCATTCAGCTTTCACTGCTAGTAATGTGAGGTGAATCAAGAACAAAGCCCTCAAAGCTCCAACCTCTTATACTCTCCCTTTATTACCTCCCTAACGTTGATCCAGAGGAAGGCAAAAAACCCAGCTAAAAATGGGGGTGCGGGGTGGATATTCCTATATAGTATCCTCCTTCACCAGCCAGTAACTAACTGTAACTTAATAAACTAGTAATTTATACAATTTAATAGTATCCCTGTCCCAACCAGCAATCCCTTAGTATATTATTAATACCATTTTTCTCATATATACTTAGTTCCCCATACCAACCAACATAGTCTTATGTATAAGCCGAAATTACTTCTCTATTAGATCAATCCCCCTTACCACCAAAACTACAATATTATGAGTTTAATACCATTAGTCCAATCTCAATATATATATATCTCCCCCTTACCACCCAGCCAAACATCTAAGTTATGTATTAATCACCAGTAATCTCTCAATATTATGATATATCCTCTCCCGACTACCAACCAGAACTAACAGGTATATGATCTGTTTAATCCATTTATCCTCAATATATATAAGCATTCCCCATAACCAACCAACTATAGTACATGCTAATTAATTAACCATAATCTTCATATATCTAGTATAGTATCCCAATCCCCCGTACCAACCAGAACTCGTATATGTATTAACCCAGTAATTCTCAATATTATCATATTATCCCCCACCCCGTTCACCAACCAGAACTCACTAGTCATAATACTATTATATACCATACCATTCCTCAATATTATACAGTATGCCCCCCGTCCCCAACCAAACTGCATACTATCTATGTAATCTAATACGTTAATTCTCACTATTAAATAGTATCCTCCTGTACTCCAACACCACGACTACAGTATTACGGTATAATCACCCGTCTATCATATTATATAGTCACCCCAGTACCTTAACCAAACTACAGTAATCGTATTAATCACGCAGCGAATCTCAATGATTATGTAGTATCCCCTCACCCAACCAGAACTACCTAGTCATGTATTATCACCATACAATTCTCAATATTATATAGTAACATCCTCCCGTACCAACCCGCAAATACTACATATATGTACCTTAAGCTACCAGTATTCCCAATAGTATCATATATCACCCCTACCCTACCACCAAACTCAGATATGTATTAATAACCAGCTAATTCCAATAATTATCTAGTAACGTCCCCGTACCCAACCCGAAGCTACGATAATCTATTTATAATCCCGGTAATTCCCCACTATTATCTAGTATCCCCCGCTACCTACCCAGACTACATATATGTCTATTAATCACCGGCCAAGCTCTCAATATGTCATACTAGCTATCCTGTACTCAACCAAACTACGATATATGTAATCAATACCAGTAATTTTGCAATAGTATATAGTAATCCCTCCTTGGTTCAACCAGACTCCTACATTATCTGTATTAAACCAGTAATTCCTCATTATTATATTTAGCTTTCCCTGGTACCCAACCAGAACTACAGTAATACGTGTATTAATACCCAGTATCCTCAATAGTTATGATATACTACACTCCCCTGCTTTTCAACAAACTACAGTATCGTACTAATAACCAGTAATTCTCAATATTATATAGTAGCCCGTACCCAACCAGAACTCGTAATAGTATTCAATAACCCACTAATTCTCAATATTTCAATAGTATGCTCCTGTACAACCAGACTACACAGTAATACTGTACTTAATACCACTATATTCCAATATTATACTAGTCCGCTGTTTCACAATCCAGAACTACAGTATATGTCATAACCTACATCTCAGTAATTCTTATATGTCTAACTCCCTGTCCACCAGAACTACAGTCTATAGTATTACATAACGCCCTAGTATTCCTCAAATCTATTATTAGTATCCTCCCGTTTTCGATCACACAGACCTACTACAATATGTTATTAATTATCCCAGCTATTCTCATATTATATAGTATCCCTGTACACCACACCAAACGACATATAATGTATATCATAACCATTAATTCTTCCAATCTTATATAGTATGTCCTGTACCCCTAACCAAACTACAGTACTCTGTGATTCAACTACCAGTAATTCTCAATATTATTAAGTACGAACCTGTTTTCAACACCGAGACTACGTAATATGTACTTATATATCCAGTATTCTCAACTCTTATATATATCACTCCCTGGTAACCACCCAAACCTACAGTAATGTATTAATCTCAGTAATTCTCAAGTTATATAGTATCCCTGTTCAACCAGACTAAACCGTATATGTATTAATCCAGTAATCTTCTCAATACTCTATTTATAGTCTAGCTATCCCCACCAACCAGCAACTACAGAATATGTTCTATATACCAGTCATTCTCGCCATATTTTTGTTTTAGACCTTAGATCCAGGCGGCCATTCTTTAAGCTATCAGTGACTTGCCCAGTACGAACACTTGTCTGGACGACAGTTCCACAGATTTCACTGTTCTTCCTGTAATAGAGACCTCTCCTAACCTGAAGATGATTAACTCTCTTTCTCTTCTCACCTTACAGGACTGTCCACGAGTCCCTGATATGACCTATTAGTGAACAAGCCACCAGAGAGTTTACTTGTGTGGCACCATTAATATATTCTGACATCCAAAGTGATAACACTCCCCCTCCCCGAACGCAATATTCACTTCTCTAATGTAAACATCTCGTTTTACATCTCTTACATGGTAAACTTAATCCCGCTTGCCATCGGTGGCGTAACTACAGGCCCTCGCCGGGGGGTTACGAGGGCCCATGATCCCCCGCACTTAAGGCTCTTGTGATTCATGCTCTTCAGAAATAAATCGTATCAGCTGTTTAAAAGTTCCTGGCCAGTTCTTACCGTGCGGAAACCCCTCCATTTCCCTGTGATTTTATTCTACTTTTCCCTTTTTCTCGAACACTTTCCCTTCTTCTATCGGTCGTCCCTTTTGTATATCGGGAATGTCCAAAACTCCGCAAACCCGCTATTCCAAATGTAGGTTCCTACAAGCTGCCTCGGTAAAGAGGGAGAATAAATATTTTTCTCTCTTCTCCAGTGAATTCTAATTCCCCTCTTTAATGCAAATCTAGCTAGATCTACAGTAGCACACTACACTGTCTCTGGTCCTGGCATTGCTTTGCCTACGCTTGTGGTAGGACATTGCTGAAATTAAAGTATGTAAATACGAAATACTAACTCTCATGAAAGATCAATCTGAGCATGCACGAACGAGAAGCTTTGAATCCCTAAAAAATATAATGGCTGTGACTAAAAGAAGCCGATAAGGCGGGGATAGTGTCAGTCTTAGATTCTCGACTCCTTACTAAGTGAAGCCCTACCCACACCGTTGAGGAATGTCTATAAACGTCCCTAACCTGCAGCTCCTCTGGAGATCCGGACATGGAATTTTATAAAGGAATTAAAGTCCTTGGTGCAAGGGGTAGGTTAGGGCTTCATTAACCACCAAATGAAAAAAGTTTAATTTAAATCTGCCATCCGAAATTGCAGTCCTTCTTTTATCTCATTCTACCAAAAGTGCAAAAAATGCCATCTAAGCCACCACTCTGACGACTCATAATGTTCCGGGGGTAAAACGTCTCACATACCCTCACTTTCCTCCAAATATGTTTTTGTTTTTAGTCCTTAAAGGAGAACTAATTTTCAGTTCTTTTCAGATCCTAATGGTAAAGTTTTCTCCTCCCCAGACAACACCCTACATGTTGAACGATTCTTCGCTCTCAGTAAGTTGCATTTAAGCTAGATATCTATCTAATAGAATTCTGACAACAGGCAGGCTTCCCATCTTTGTTGCCAGTTACAACTCATAGCCCATGTTTGCTTCAAGAGCCACTCGCCCCCCTGGACCCCCACGCACACTGTCTTCTATGTGCCGATTTCTACGCATCCTCCTTTCTAGTTGAAAGAAATAGCCTCTAAATGTTACCTGTGATCACATTGATTTGCTGATGGCGACACATGTAAATGCTTGCGTGTTTAAAAACAATCCGAGACAAGAAGTCGTCAAGTTCAATACTGCCTTAGCTACTTCATGATAGATCAATACTACCAAATGGTCTACTGCCTAGCTTTTATGTGCTTTTTTTGTTTGTTTGTTTCCATGTTTGCTAGAGAAAATCAGAGTCTCTTGGACATACCGTACCAATGCTTTATATATAGCAGCTCTGTTATTTATCTTACCAACATAAAGACTGGATTGCTGACAGTCTTCCCGTAGCATAAACACCAGTGTATATTTTACTGACATTTACTTACTTCTATTGTATCGAGAGTTCCACCTGTGGCACTGCCGCTAAATGTGCTCGGGTAGCTAAAAATAATCAGATTATTGGGGCACAGGTTCAATTTCCCAGTTTCCCCCATTTTTTTTGTTTTTATTACGTGTCTAGCAAAAGATCGCAAGACTCTACATTACTACTAGTCCATTAATATTATTAGCCCTTGTGCGCCTGAGTTGGTAGAAAGCTTTTCTCTCTTTAGAAAGACCAGAATAGAAGGTTGCCTGGTTCTCGATTCTCCATACTTAGTTTTATTCTTTCTGCTGAAAGAGTTAAATTCGTGTCTGTTCTTCTTCTTCATCCTTCATAGCGCAAGACATACACTGCAAAGTTAACTTACTTTCTTTTCTTGTACTGTTAAAGCAATAAGAATTTATCATGTTTCGGACAATGGAGCAGTCTTCTATGTTTACCAAAAACTTGCCTGATAATCTGCTGTTCTCGTGTGTCCAAGGGAGGATCTCTTGGCTGTAAGCAGAATCTGGTCTTCAGCTCTCCAGGAATCCAAGCTGCAAGCTTCCCCTGGTGAAGGTGTCCGGGCCGGACACGTTCGGTAATGGGTGTTTCCCCAGATAAGGGTGTACAATTATGGAGTCTGACCCTTAGTACACCACCCCAGGTTATTCTTCTAAATCCCATCCCCAGCACCCCAGCAAGGGAGACAAACTAACCACACACAGCTTGTTGTTCGTTTGTGAATGTGACTCTTTCTCTATTGGGACCAGTTGTCTTGGGACTTTAGTCTCCTTTAAAACAGCTAATGTTAATACTAGGGTCTTATTAAGAGATACCAATGTGAGGTATTTGTCTTCATGGATGGTTTTAAATGGTATTCGTCCCTACCATCTGGTGACCCTTGACTTACCTCATTTATACAGTCATCCCTCATGTCGATGGGATAGAAGCTACGAAACACTTTCTTCGCGTCCCCCTTTTGTTCTCTTGCATTTTCTCCCTTGCTTTTTTTTTTTGAGGTGCTGTTTCCTGGGTGTGCTCCCCCCTATCTCTTCCCTTTGGGCCCCGTTCTTCCTTCCGCCCCCTGGGCCTTGCCCTTGGGCCCCCCCCCCTCGGCCTCCCTCGGCTGGTTTTGTTCCTGTTGCCCGCTGGGCCGCGCTCGTGGTGTCTTCTCCTCCTTTTTTGTCCCCCGCCGTCTGGCAAGTATCTCTGGAGCAGATACATTGCTGACATCTTTTTGTGTGGGGGGTCCCCTTGAGTTCTTGAGACTTTTATCAATCAGTTTAAATACTCATCTGATTGTTAAGATTTACTTATATACTAATCCAACTAGTATTGAATTTTTTTGGATTCTAGTGTTGACAGCGCTGAATGAATACAATTTACTAACTAAGACCCTTTTTTTTAAAAAGGTGGAATGTAGGCTAATTCTTTACATACTTTGACAGTGGGCAAAAAAGAGACTGGCTTAGTAAATGGTGCCCTCGGGGCCCATTCTGAGAGTGAAAGAAACTGCTTCGAAATGCTGTTGATTATTAGAATCCAAAGTGAATCTAATTAAAGACGCTTTCAAGGAGAAGGAATTATACTTTGGAGGTTCTCCAACAAGCCAGCTTAAATGCTGATAAGAACTAGACCTTCCCTCCTGGGCCCCAAACATACAAGAAAATATCAATAATTCCAATGGTGTTAATAGAGTACAAAAAATTTCGGCAGAGCCCCTAAAATTTTACAATACAGTAAAGATATTGGCTTGGTGGTGAATCGATTAGAAGTACTGGCACATCCTTCGGGATGATAGGGACCTTGTGGATTCCTAAGGATAAACCTAAAATATCTTCACCAAACCTAACTGTGTTAAAATATATACTAGCACCGTAGTGTGGCAGAGAAACCTACTTAGACAGGAATAGTAGTCTCTTTAAAGTTGTATGGTGTAAAATTTTTACATCTATTGATATTCTAATTGAATTTTCTAATTACAGAGGGGGCAAAACTCTTTACATAAGAAGTTCTTGAATTGCAGTCAAAAAATAGTGTGTATATGATTATAATGCCCTGCAATTATGAGTTATAACTTGGCAAAACAATTAAGGGGCACCTTCAATGGTGAGGTTACAGAGCATATTAGATTAGTTGAAAGACTTTATGTTTGCCCTGGAAGGTTTCGCAGCCTTTTGGGCCTCCCCCGCCTTTATGCACATTACCATAGTAAGCAAATGCATTCCTTTGAAGTCTTAGAGTTGTCATCTTGGGACGAATTGGATGAATCGAAATTCTTATAGGGTGGCCGATTTTAATAACAAACTTTTGATGTTAGAGCAAGTAGATTTTCAATTATAAATACCATCCTTTCCAGGTGGTTTAAATAATAGGCATAGCTTTACACCTCCTTTTTTGTAGAAATAAGATTTATACCTTTTGCCTTTTGGTATTTTGAGTGGTTTCACCCCCTGTATCAACATTGGTTTTTGTCCCAAGGATTTAAATAAAGTCTACAATTAATGTCTTCATGCCTGATGAAGTTTTTTTCTTAAACGAAACGCGTAGCATGCTTTGGTCAGGGTTAATACCCTGTTTTTAACACTGTTATTTATTGGTTGTATTTTTCCACATTTTTGATATTTGGTATCTGTTTTAATTTAAAACCTAATTGATGACTGTGTTTGTCTCACTAGTTTTTTTCCTGTCCTTATCTGAGATCCTAGCGCTAGACACCTGGCCTCCTCCCTGCACGGTCGAAGAGATCTTCCCCCAGCGGACCCGGTTTACCACGTGTTGGAACCTTTGACTGTGTTGGTGGTGAGAGGGACCGTACGCTGTTTTCGGTTGGTGCTACGGGGTAGTAGAGCCTGGCTGGTGTAGTCCCCTCTAGGGAGTGTGAACACCGAAGCGAGGTACGCTAGTTTAATTTGGACTACCTGATCCTTCGTGTCCGTGCTAGGAGGATTCCGTTTCTGGACGGCCGTGCGCAATCCTTTGGGGGTTTGTGGGAGGTTTTTGGTGTTCTTTGCTCATGCTGGTGACCCATAAGCGTTTAGGACAGGTAGACATATCCGGTACTATTGCTGAGATTCGATATACCTTTTGCACTTTTAGATAGTTGTTTGATGATGGTTTGTATCTTTGGTGCTGTGTTGCCTTTTATTAGGAAACATTCCTGTATCACTATAATCATTTTTCATTTGGTTTTTATCCCTGCTATCGATTTTATTGTTTTGCTACAGCTAAGTCTGTTTGGGATGTAACAGAACCCCCCCCAACCCTCCAAGTCTTTTCGAGATTCACTTAAAGGCAAACCGTGGTCTCCAAACAAGTTAGTTTAAATGAAATGCCTGCAGGTATTTAATGAGAGGCCGACAATTCAACTCCTGGCTTCAGCCTGTGAGAATTACATTTAGGTGAATGTTCAAACTTCCTGCTTCCAGTAGGGTTGAGTGCATCACCTGACCCTCTGCCCCCCCTGCCTGGGGGAAGAAGTCAATGCTCATTAAAGACTTAATGCTGGGAATCAGGAATACCTGGAAAATGAACGTTTGGAGAAGGAACCTATTAATGTCAGATAGAGGGCTGGTCACATGTGTATTCAAGCAGGAAGTGTTCAAGCAGGAAGTAACATCGCTGAACCTTCTCAGCATAACTTTTTCCAAATTTTCTCTAGAGATGTTATTTAATTTTATATGAAGGTGGAAGCTTGCACGGATTTTATATACTTTTAGAGTTTGGAAGAATTGGAAACACAGTTTACCCCATTGAACCCCGAGTTATTTATTATTGTGGCACCGCCTTGATTGTTAAACCCCAAATGCATCCAGCCCTTCATTTATCAACATGATCTCCTTCGACACTCTATTGACTTTCCACACAGTAACTGTATACAGGGCAGAAAGGACAAGGATTTAATAGGTGATATGGTTTATATATAATGATGGTTATACCGGAAACATATCAATTAACCCCTTATTACTCTACTGTCCACAGTACTGACCACTGACCTTACCCAGTACTTGTATCGGTACAGAAAGGAACAAGGATTTATATGGTAATATTGTTTATTACTATAATGAGGGTTTACCGGTAACAGATCAATTAACCCTTTATTACATCTACTGTCCACATACTGACCACTGCCCTTACAACAAGAACACAGTCACTAGTATACAAGGGACAGAAAGGAACAAAGGGATTTATCTGGTATAATTGTTTTAATACGATAATGGATGGGTGATACCTGTATAACATATCAATTAACCCTTTATTACATCTACTGTCCCCAGTACTGAACCACTGACCTACCGCAGTAACTAGGTATACAGGGACAGAAAGGTTGACAAGGATTTATATGGTAATATTGTTTATAACTAGATGAGGGTTATACCTTAACATATCAATTAACCCTTTATTACTCTACTGTCCCAGTAACTGACGCACTGACCTTACACACAGTACTATGTATACAGGGACAGAAGGAACAAGGATTTATATGGAATATTGTTTATACTATAATGAGGGGTTATACCTAAACTATCAATTAAACCCTTTAGTACAGCTACTGTCCACAGTACTCGGACCCCCTGACCTACACACAGTAACTAGGTATACAGGACGACAGGAAAAAAGGATTTATATGGTAATATTGTTTTATACTATAATGAGGTTGCTACCTGTAACATATCAATAACCCCTTATTACATCTACTGGCCACAGTACTGCCCACTGACTTACACACAGTAACCATTATATCCGGGACAGAAAGGAACAGGCTTTATATGGTCAAAATTGATTTATACTATACTGAGGGTTACTACCGTAACATTCACTTCCCCTTTCTTACCATCTCCTGCCCCCAGTACTGACCACTGACGCTTCACACAGTAACCATGTTACAGGACAGAAAGGAACAAGATTATTTGTAAGATTGTTTATACTATAATGAGGGTTATACCTGTACTATCAATTAACCCCTTTATTACATCTACTGTCCCACAGTACTGACCACTGACCTTACACACATTAACTCTGTATAGCAGGAAAGAAAGGAACAAGATTTTGCTATGGTATATTGTTTATACTATAATGAGGGTTAGACCTGTAACTACATATCACTTACACCTTTATTACACTCTACTTTCCACAGTACTGACCAATGACCTTACACACAGTAACTAATGTATCCAGGTACAGAATGAACAAGATTTATCTGGGTAAGTAATTGTTTATACTATATGAGGGTTATACCTGTAACATACATAACCCTTTATTACATCTCTGTCCCAATACTGGACCACTGACTTACCACATTAACTATGTATACAGGGAACCAGAAGGCACAAGATTTATATGGTAATTATTGTTTAACTATAATGAGGGTTATATACCTGTACTATCAATTAACCCCTTTATTACATCATACTGTCCACAGTACTGACCACTGACCTGACACGCAGTAACTAATGTATACAGGACAGAATGGAACAAGGATTTATAGGTAATTTGTTTTATACTATAAATGAGGGTCATACCTGTAACAATCAAGTTAACCTTTATTACATCTACTGCCCACAGTACTGACTCACTGACCTACACACAGTAACTATTTATAACAGAACAGAAAGGAACAATGATTTTTAATGGTAATATTTTTATACTCATAATGAGGTTATACATGTAACTATCAATTAACCCTTTATTACATCTACTGCCACAGTAACTAGACCACTGACCTTACACCAGTAACTATGTAGACGGCACAGAAAGGAACAAGGTTTATTGGTAATATTGTTTATACTATAATTAGGGTTATACCTGTAACATATCACTCACCCTTATTACATCTACTAATCTACTGCCCACAGTACTGACCACTGACCTTAACACCACAGTAACTATGTATAACAGGACAGAAAGGAACAAGGGATTTATATGGTGATATGTTTATACTATAGGAGGGTTATACCTGTAACATATCAATTAACCCTTTATTACATCTACTAAATCTATACTCTACTGCCACAGTACTGACCACTGACCTTACACAACAGTACTAGGGTATAACAGGGACAGAAAGGAAACAAGGATTTATTAGTAATATGGTTTTAACTATAATGAGCGTTTACCTGTAACATATCAATTAACCCTGTTATTACAGCTCTGTCCACAGTAACTGACCATTGAACCTTACAACACTAACTATGTATACAGGGCAGAAGGAACAGGATTTATATGGTAATAGTGTTTTATACTATAATAATGAGGGTTATACCTGTAACATAGCAATTAACCCTTTATACACCTACTGTCCACGTACTGACGCACTGACCTTACACACAGTAACTATATGTGTACAGGGACAGAATGAAACAAGGACATTTGTATGGTAATATTGTTATCTGTAATATGGTTATACCCGTACATATCAATTAACCACCCTTATTACATCTTACTGGTCCACAGACTGACCACTGACCTTACACATAGTAACTATGTATACAGGACAGAAAGGAATAAAGAGTTATATGTTATTTGTTTATACATAAAGAGGGTTATAAACCTGTACATAATCAATTAACCCTTATTTATCTTACTTGTCCTCACATAACTGAACCACTGACCTACAACAACAACAACACAACCTGTATACAGGGAAAAATGAACGGATTTATTGGGAATATTGTTTATATACCTATAATGAGGGTTTATCTGTAACATACCAATTAAGACCCTTTTTACATCTACTGTCCACATACGACCACTGACCTTACACACAGTAACTATGTTACAGTGACAGAAAAGGAACCAGGATTTATTGGTAATATTGTTTATACTATAATGATGTTTAATACCTGTAACATATCAATTTAACCCCTTTATACAGCCTACTGTCCGCAGTACTGACCACTGGAACCTTGTCAACGACGCATTAACATGTATAGCAGGGACAGAAAGGACAAGTATATATAATGGTTAACTATTGTTTAATACTATAATGAGGGTTCTCCTGTACCATATCAAAATTTAAAAACACCCCCTTTATTTAACTCTACTGTCCACAGTACTGACCAACTGACCTTACCACACATAACTATGTTAACAGGGACAAGAAAAGGAAACAATATTTTAATATTGTAATCTTGTTTTTATACTATAATGAGGTTATACCTGTAATCATATTAATTAACCTTTATTAATCTACGTCCACAGTACTGACCACTGACCTTCCCACAGTACTATGTATACAGGACAGAAAGGAACAAGGATTTTCTATGGTATTATTGGTGTTATACTATAATTAGGGTCCTACCTGTACATATCAATTAACCCTTTATTCACATCTACTGTCCACATCTGACCTTCTCTCTTGATGAAGTAAAGCAATACCCTAAATACCATTAGTTCCACTACTGACAATTAACAAAAAAAAAAAAGAAGCCCTAGATCGCACAATCCAATTGAAATTGCTTTAGATTTTTTTGGGATGAGTAAGGCTAATACAGAACTGGTAACAGAATGACAGCAGGTCGCTGTTTGCCCGGGTAAAAACCATTTTCCTTACTGGTGTCGTCCAACCGTCCGGCACCACTAGAGGGAATTCTCCATGTGTTTAGTAAGGGGGGGGATTCCATTGCTGCAAACTCTGTCTCCCTAGAACATGGCCTATGTTGCCTAGTGGGAAATCTGTCTGCTAGGGTCGGAAGACGAGTGTTACAAGCTCAGTGGGAAGTGGCGGGTGTAGGAATAATCTAAGTTTAGACATTAGTAAATGCAATCAATGATCAGTCAACAATGTACATGTGTCTTTTCTGTAGCTGAGGATCCTCATGTAGATGGACGGGACTCTGACCAAATACACAAGACCCTATTTATAATGAGGCAGGGGGGCCGCTCCTACCATGAAGCAAACATGAAAATTTTGCTCATGGCGGCCACCCGTGAAAAAGGGCGGCAGCCAGTCTGTGGCCTCCCCCCCCCCTTTTAAATCGTGCAAAACTTTACCTTTCAAAGCTGTGAGCTTCAGAGTGGAGCAGTCCCGGGACCCAATCACAGCAGGTAATACTAAATGTTAGTATATTGGGAGTTACTTGACAGTCACGTAACATATGTAATGGTCGGCAGGCGGCATGGCTGTGCCACCATCGCCCCTGCTTTTCTGACACAGATTCACGTAACACTTACCGCATGAACGAGGGTCACCCATCCTCTAGGGCAGCATTCAAACGATTTCAGTGCCCAAAAACCCTCGGGACAAACCCTTTCCCTCCATTCCCCTTTTAATTAAGTTTGCCCTCTCTGAACTGCTTCCATTCAAGATGTCCCCTGGACAACTTCACTGCAAAACTGCACTCATATTCCAAATGAGGCCTTACCTGCATTGTAAGAAGAGGGAGAATAATATTTTTCTCTCTTGAATCTTTCCAACCTCCCCTCTTTAATACAAGACAATATCTTGCTAGCTCTAGCCGTTGCTTACTGGCATTGTTTGCTACACGCTAAGGTTCGACACATTTCAAAATCGCGCATGCCAAACCGTGAAGCACGATTTTCCCTGATTGACATCGGCCAATAATCATTCGTGTATGGGCACTTTCTTTTCTTCTCGGTCTGAAAGGTTTGGCCTGACCGTCAATCTGATACCATACCAATACAAACAATTGAGCTTCTATGGGCCACTATATTGTCCCTTGAGGTTTTTTACATTTTAATGATTTGGATTGTCTGAATGTGGTGTAACAAAACCTTTAAGAGAGCAGGCCTAACATAATTAATAGCTAACATAATTACAAATGTCACATGTTATATAATACAGAGTTACAGTTAATTATGGTATAAATATAGATGTAATCTGTCCTTAGAGTTTAACACTCCCCCTGCTACAATATATTACATGCTAAATACACTCCCCCTGCTACAATAAGGACATGGTAATATACACCCCTCCTGCTACACAATATATTACATGGATAATATCACCCCTCCTGCTACAATATAACATGGGGTAATATAACCTTCGCCCCCTGCTTACAATATATGCCATGTAATCCACTCCCCTGCTACAATAGATTACATGGTAATATACACCCCTTCGCTACTATATTACATGGGTAATATACACCCCCCTGCTACCATATAATTACATGGTAATATACACTCCACCTGCTACAATATATTCATGGTAAATATACAACTCCCCCTGCTACATATATTACAATGGGTAATATACCCCCTCCTGCTACAATAATACATGGTCAATATACACTCCCCTCTACAATATATTACATGTTAATATACACTCCCCTGTTGACAAATTATTACATGGCTATTACACTCCCCCCGGCTACAATATATTACATGGTCATATCCACTTCCACGACTCTCCCCCTGCTACAATTATTACCATGGTAATAATACACTCCTCCTGACACAATATATGACATGGTAATCTACCCTCCCCCTGTACAATATTTACATGTAATTATACACTTCCCCCTGCTACAATATATTACCTGTAATATCCACTCCCCCCCCCTGCTATAAATATATTACATTGTAATATACACTCCCCCTGTTACAATATATTCATGGTAATATCCCCCCCTGCTACAATATATTACATGGTAATGTACACTCCTCCTGACACAATATATTACAATGTAAATATACACTCCCCCTGTTACAATATATTACAGGGTAATATAGACCCCCCCTGCTACAATATATTACATGGTAATATACCACTCTCCTCCTGACACAATATACACATGGTATATACACTCCCAATCCCCCTGCTACATATTATATTACATGGTAATATACACTTCCCCTGCTACATATATTACCTGGTAATATACACCCCCTCCCCTACTACAATATATTACATGGTAAATACCCTTCCCCCCTGCTACAATATATTACATGGTCTATACACTCCCCCTGCTACATATATTACATGGTAATATAACTTCCCCTGCTACAAGATATTAACAATGGTATTACAACGTCCCCCCTCACAAATATTACAATGGTAATATACCTCCCGCCTAGCTTACATATATTACATGGTAGATACACTCCCTCCTCGACACATATACATGTAATATACACTCCCCCCCCTCCCCCCCCTGCTACAATATATTACATGGTAATCATACACTCTCCCCCTGCTACAATATTTAACAATGGTAATATACACCACTTCTCCCCCTGCTACAAATATATTACATGGTAATATCCCTTCCCTGCTAACCATATATTAGCATGTAATAATACACTCCACCCTGCTCAATAATTACTTGTAATATACACTCCCCCTGCTAAATATATTACATGGTAATTACACTCCCCCTACTACAATATATTCCATGGTAAAAAAAGTCCACTGTCCCCCTCTAGCAATATAATTCATGGTACTATACACTCCCCCTGCTACAATATATACATGGAATATACACTAACTTCCCTGCTACAATATATTAACATGGTAATACCCTCCCACTGCTACAACGATATATTACATGGTAATATACACTCCCCCTGCTACAATCTATTACATGGTATATACACCCCCCTGCTGTACAATATATTACATGGTAATAGCCTCGCCCCCCTGGCTATAATATATTTCATGGTAATATCCACTTCCCCCGGCTACCATCATAGTACAGGTATAAACACTCCCCCTGTACATATATATTACATGGTAATATACACTCCCCCTGCTACAATATCTGCCATGATAATATACCTCCCCCTGCAACAATATATTACATTGTAAGATACACTCCCCCTGCTACAATTATATTACAATGGTAATATCACTCCCTCCCCCTTCTTACAATATATTACATGGTAAACACTCCCCCTGCTACAATATATTAATGGTAATAAACAAACTCCCCCTGTTAGCAATATTTACATGGTAATATACCTCACTCCCCCTGCTACAATATATTACATGGGTAATAGACACTCCCCCCTACTACAATATATTACATTGTAATATACACTCCCCCTGCTCCATATATTACATTGGTAATATAACACTCCTCCTGACCACAATATATTACATGGTAATATACACTCTCCCCCTGCTACAATATATTACATAGTAATATACACTCGCCCCCTGCTACAAGATATTACATGGTAATATACACTCCCCTGCTACAATATTTACATGTATATACACTCCCCTGCTACAATATATTAACATGGTAATATACACTTCCCTCCCCTGGCTACAATATATTCCTGGTAAATACACTCCCTGGCTACTACAAATAATTACATGGTAATATACACCCCTCCTGCTACAATATAATTACAATGGTAATAGATACCAACCCCCCCTGCTACAATTATTCATGGTAATATACACCCCCCTACTTACATTATTACATGGTAATATCACTGCCCCTGGCTAAAATAATACATGGTAATAACAACACCCCTCCTTCTACAATAATATTACATGGTAGAATACACTCCCGCCTGCTACAATATATTACATGGTCCTATACACTCCTCCCCCGGCTAAACAATATATTACATGGTAATATACAACTCTCCCCTACTACATATATATTACAATGGTAATATACAACCCCTCTGCTACAATATTTACTTGTATAACACTCCCCCTGCTCCATATATTACATGGTAATATACACTCCCCTTCACAAATATATTACATGGTAAATTACACTCCCCTGCTACAATATATTACATGGTAATATTACAACTCCCCCTACTACAATATATTATAACATGGTAATAACAACTCCCCTGCTACAAGATATACATGGTAAATTACACTCCCACTTCCCCCTGCTATAATATATTACATGTAATAACACTCCCCCCTGCTACTACCATATATTAACTGGTAATATAAACACTCCCCCCCCTGCTACACTATATTACATGTTAATATACACTCCCCCTACTACATATATTACATGGTAATATACACTCCCCCTACTACATATATTACATGGTATAACACTCCCCCGTGCTACAATAATTACATGTAATTAACACTCCCCCCTCTATAATATTTACATTGTCAATATACACTCCCCCTGCTACAACAATGAAGGTATTACATGTAATGTACCACTTCCCCCTGCTACAATATATACAATGGTAATAAACACTCCCCCTAGCCTACATATATACATGGTAAATTCAATCCCCCATGCTATAAATATATTACATGGTATATAACTTCCCCCTGCCTACAATATATTACAACATGGTATATACACTCCCCTGCTACAAATATATTACATGGTAAATATACACTCCTACACTCCCGCCCCCTATACATATTAAAAAAATTACATGTAATATACACTTCCGCCCTGCACATAATATTAACAATGGTAAATTCCACTCCTCCCTAAACAATATATTACATGGTAATATACACTCTCCCCCGCTACAAACAATATATTACATGGAATATACCTCCCCACTGCACAATAATTACATGGTAATATCACCCCTCCTGCTACAATTATTACTGGTATAACACTCCCGCTCGCCCCTGCTACAATATATTACATGGTAATATACACTCCCCACCTGCTACAATAATATTACATTGGTTATAACTGCCCCCTGCTACAATATATTACATGGTAATTTTTTTTATACACTCCCCCTGCTACAATATATACATGGTAATATACACCCCCCTGCTACATATATTACATGGTAAATTACACTCCCCCTGCTATATTATTACATGGTACTAACACTCCCCTGCTACAATATATTTACATGGTAATATACCCTCCCTGCTACAATATCTTACATGTAATATACACTTCCCCTGCTACAATATATTACATGTAATATACAACTCCCCCGCTACAATAATTACTGGTAATATACAACAAGCCCCTCTCCTGCTACAATATATTACATGGTAATATATACCCCCTTCTATAAGAAAAAAAAAAACAATATATTACATGGGTAATATACACTCCCCCTTTACAATATATTACATGGTAATATACACCTTCCCCCTGCTATATATATTATACATGGTATATCAACCCCTCCTGCCTACAATCTATTACTGGTAAGTATACACTCCCCCTGCACAATATATTCTGGTAATATACAACTCCCCACTGCTACAATATATTCATGGTAATAGTACACTCCCCCTCTACAATATATTACATGGTAATATAACAACCCCTCCTGCTTACACTATATTACATTGTAATAGACACTCTCCTGCTAAATATATTTACATGGTAATATACACTCCCCCTGCTCAATATATTACTGGTAAATATACCCTAACTCCCCCTGCTACATGTATTACATGGTAAATACAACTCCCCCTACTCTATCAATATCTTACTGGTATAAACACTCTATTCCCCCTGCTACAATATATTACCAGGGTAAATTCACTCCCCCTGCTATAATATAGTACATTGGTAATATACACTCCCCCTGCTACAATAATTACATGGAATATAACAACTCCCTCGTCCTCCCCCTGCTACAATATATTACATGGTAATATACACTCCCCCCTAACTACATAATATTAACATGGTAATATACACTCCACTACTTCCAATAGTATTACAAATGGTAATAACAGCTCCCCCTCTACAATATATTACAGTGGTAAATTACACTCCGCCGCCCCCCTTCTATAATATATTACATGGTAATATACCTCCCCCTGCTAGCAAATATATTACATGTTAATATACACAACTAGAACAACTCCCCCTGCTAACCATATATACATTGGTTAATAAACACTTTACTAACTCCCCCTGCTACAAATATATTACATGGTAAATTACCTCCCCCTGCTATAATATATTACATGGTATATACACTCCCCCTGCGACATATATTACATGGTAAATATCCACTCCCCCTGCTACCATATAATTACATGGTAATATACACTCCCCCCCTACTACAATATATTACAATGGTAATATACACGCCCCCTGCTACAATATAATACATGGTTAATATCCACTCCTCCGACACAATATATTACATGGTATATACACTCTCCCCCCTGCTTAACAAATATCTTACATGGTAAATATACACTCCCCCCTGCTACATTAGATTACATGTAATATACACCACCCCTCTCCTGCTACAAGTTATCATGTAATATACCACTCTCCCCCTGCTACAATATATAAGTATAACACTCCCCTGCTACAATATATTACATGGTACTAACACTCCCCCTGCTACAATATATTACATGGTAGTAGACACTCCCCCTGCTACAATATCTTACATGGTAGTATACACTTCCCCCCCCCTGCTACAATATATTACTGGAAATTACACTCCCCCTGCTATAATATATTACATGGTAATATACACTCCCTCCCCCTGCTACATATATTACATGGTAATATACACTCCCCCCTGCTTACATACAAAAAGGGGTATCTATTACATGGGAATCTACACTTTCGGCCCTGCTACAATTATTCATGGTAATATACAACTCCCCCTGCTACACTCATTACATTGGTAATATCCCCCCTCCGCTACAATATATTACATGGAATATATAACCCCCCTGCTACAATCTATTACATGGTAATATACACTCCCCCCCTACTACAATCTATTACAAGGGTAATATACACGACACTCCTCCCCCTGCTATAATTACATGGTAATATACACCACCCCTCCTGCTACAATATATTACATGGTAATTACCTCCTCCCCCTGCGTACAATATTTTACATGGTAATAATACACTCCCCTGCTACAATATAATTACATGGTAATATACAACCCTCCCCCTACTACAATATTTACATGGTATATACACCCCTCTGCTACAATTATTACATTGTATATAACTGCTCCCCCCTGCTACAGATATATTACATGGTAATATACACTCCCCCTGCTACAATATTTAATGTAATATACCTCCCCCTGCTACATATATTACATGGTAAATACACTCCCCCTACTCACAATGATTTACATGGTAAATAAAACTCTAACTTATAAACACTCCCCCTGCTACCAACTATATTACATGGTAAATTTAACTTTCCACTCCCCCTGCTATAATATAATTACTGGTAATTATAACTCCCCCTTCTACACTCTATTAAACATGGTAAATACACTCCCCCTGCGACAATCTATTACATGGTAAATACACTCCCCCTACTACAAATATATTACATGGTAATATCACTCCCCCTCTCATTTATATACATGGAAAACACGTCTTAACTCCCCCTGCTACAATATTATTAACATGGTAATTACACTCCCCCTGCTATAATATATTACAACATGGTATAACACCTCCCCTGCTACAATATATTACATGGTAATTCCACTCCCCTCTGCTACAATATATTACATGGTATAACACTCCCCTGGCTACAGACAAATTATTACATACATGGTAATTACACTCCCCCTGCTATAAATATATAATGTATTATCCACTGCAAATTCCCCCTGCTACAATATATTTACTGGTATATACACTCCCCCCCTGCTACAATATATTTACATTTTGGACATAACCCGTCCCCTACTACAATATATTACATGGTAATATACCTCCTCCCCCCCCTGCTACAATATTACATGGTACTATACACTCATACACTCCACAACTCCCCAATCCCCCCTAACTACAAGATATTACATGTTAATATACACCCCCGTCCTGCTACATATATTGACATTGTAATATACACTCCCCCGGCACTACAATTTACATGGTAATAACACTCCCCCTTACTTACAGTATATTAATGGTAATAGTACCACGATAGTCCCTCCTGACATATATATTACATGTCTATACACTCCCCTGCACCATATATTACAAAATGGTAGTATACTCTTCCCCCTTGCTACAATATCTTACATGATAATATGCACTCCCCCTGGTTACAACATATAGTTACATGGTAATAAACACCTCCCCCTACTCTTCCAAATATATTACATGGTAATATCCCCCCTCCTGCTACACCCTAAGCATATCATGTGTATATCCACTCCCCTGCTACAATATATACATGGTAAATATACACTCACTCCCCCTGCTAACCCTAGATTACATGGTAATATAACACTCCCCCCCTACTACAATATATTACATGGTAATATAAACACGCCCCCATCTACAATATATTACATGGTAATATACACTTCCCCCTGCTACAATATATACATGGTAATAACCCTCCCCCCTGCTACACTCCCCTGCTACATAATATTACATGTTACATACACTACTCCCCCTCTCAATATATTAATGGTAATATACACTCCTCCTGACACATTATTACATGGTAATACACTCCCCCTGCTACAATATATTACATTGTAATATACCTCCCCCTGCTACAATACATTACATGGTAAGATAACCACTCCCCTGCTAACAATACTTACATGGTAATATACACTCCCCCCGGCTACAATTATTACATGGGTAATATACACTCCCCCTACTCTACAATATATTATCTGGTATATACACTCCCCCTGGCCTATAATATATTAATGGTACTATACACCCTTCCTGCTACAATAAATTACATGGTAATATACACTCCCCTGCTACAATATATTACATGGTAATTACACTCTCCCCGCCATACAATATATTTACTGGTACTATAACTCCCCGACTACAATATATTACATGGTAATATACACCCCTCCTGCTCAATAATATTACATTGTATTACACCTCCTTCCCCCTGCTACAAATATTTACAATGGTAATATACACTCCCCCTGCTACAATATATTACATGGTAATATACAACTCCCCCTGCTACAATCTATTACCTGTAATATCCACTCCCCCTAACTACACTATATTAACAGGTAATAAACACTCCCCCTGCTACAATAGTTACATGTAAATTACACTTCCCCCTGCTATATATATTACTGGGTAAATAACCCGCCCCCTGCTACAATATAT